>JAJOZX010001478.1:0-12500 GCA_023014485.1 Bathynomus jamesi | reverse complement strand
ACATATATATATATACATATATATATATATACATATATATATATATATATATATATATATATATATATATATATATAGTAAAGAACGACGCTTTGTATGGGAGAATAATCCGCGGAAGATGAGAGCGAAAACGAAACAAATGAAAAAATGAGGGCCGTGGTGTAATGATTATCATATCTCACCGGCAATCGGAAGATCCCGGGTTCGATTCCCGGGTTGTTACCTCATTTTTTCATTCTCAACCAGCTTCCAAAGGACCTCAGAAACATTACAGGGGTTAAGGTTGAAATCTTCAAGAGAAGACTAGATGCCTGGCTCAGGACGGTACCAAGTGAGCCGGGTGTACTTGGCTATGTACGATGGATAGCACAAGAGAGCAACTCGCTTCTCCACCAAGCGGGGCTACCAGCTTGACCTTCGTGTGAAGAAAGTCCGACGCACGGAACCCAAACAAGGCTAACAAGGCACATATGTATATGTATATATATGTATATATATATATATATATCAGGGCCGTAGCCAGAAATTTTTTCGGAGGGGGTTATATGAACCTATATATACCTAAGACGTGTGCAGAGACGCTCCTTATTTACGTCGTTTCTATTCATTTATAGACTGCGTGGTCATTGCAGTTAAATGCATATATATATATATATATATATATATATGAATAGAACGACATAAGTATTAAGGTTTCTGCACATATATATATATATAATATATATATATATATATACTGTATATTCAACAAAGATATGTAAATTGTTTACATTACCTTACAAGACGATATTTAATTTTCTCTTCCTCTTTGACATTTCTTGAAGAACATCCTCCGGTTGTATTTCTAATTGGCGGTGAATGCTCATTAAGGCCAAACCATTCAGTCTCTCTTCAGAGGAAGAATTTCTTATGTAGGTTTTAAGTCTTCTTAGCGTTGGAAAGGATCTTTCTGCAGTGGCCGTAGTTATTGGCAGAGTGGCACCTATTTTCAAAAATGAATGAATTGTATGGAATATTTCTTCTTTGCATTCATTTAAAGAAGTAATGAAATCGATGGGCTTTTCATTTTGGTCTCTCCAAGTTCGTCTCCACATCTTCAGTTCTTCCTCGAACTTTACCGGAACGCTTGCATCGTCAGGCCACTGAAGGGACAAAGTTTCGCAGCAGTTTTTCACTTCCTCATCCCTCTCTCAGTTCTTTTAATAATGTTTCAGCAAGTGCGCTACCAGAAAAGTCGTGAATAGGAACAAATTTCAGAAAATCTTCTCGCAGCACATAGGTACGTGTTAAAGAGAAGAGAACTAACACAAAGAGTATATTGTTCCACTCCACAGATGTCTGAGGTCTCGTCCGCCAGAACACTAAAATATTTTGAATGACTGATCTGATTCACGATACGAGACAGGATTAGATTACCACAAATATTAATCACTTCATTCTGAATTTGAGGGCTTGTGTAGGTTGCATTTCGACCACATTCGGTGAGATGCTTCTTTAGATTCTCATCTCCACCACCAATCCTAAACCGCAGTAAAGCGCAGAAATTTCCATCATTTTGTTGATTTTCTTCCAAAATCCCAGCATCGCTATCACCCCGCAATGCAATTTCTTGTCGGCCACACAAAATAATGGTTTCAATAATTGGCATGAGTTTTTTTCTGTTTTCTGAGGTTTCTTGTCTTTTGGCACTGTCTAAGGTTGTACAGATATCCTTTTTTTTATTTTCAAACACTGGCAAAAAATTTTGTGCTTTAACACAGCTGTCTTTGTGATAATTGCTAGTTTCGTGCTTGTGGAAATCCTCTTTTGCATCTTTCCAACGCATATACGGAGCATTAACTAGTGCATTCAGTCTTATGTGATTTCCTTTACCAACTTCTACATTTTTTGCAAAGACAAAACAGTACTTGCAGAATGCACCTTCACTTGTTCGAGAATATGCAAGCCACTTAAATTCAGTCAGCCACTTCCTTTGAAATTTTAAGTTTCTTTTACCCGGCAGAAAACTATATAATTCTCCGGGTAGGTACCCAAAGATTTTTAAGAATATATTATTTTTCCTCGTCTGTACATGATTTTTCGAGGAACGTGCCAATATCCAAAGACATTTGTGACTCGCACACCGAGGAAACAACATTTTAAGTTTTTTCACTTCTATTTGAAGTTTCACCGCTGTCAGAAGGACAGATTAAATCACTGTTTTCTTTTTTGTTTTAGGTTCAAAATAATTTAAAACACTTGCTTCCCTCTTGTTGGCCATATTGTAAATAGGTCACAGACTCAGTACCCACCACACGTGAAAAACAAAGGAAGTAAACAGCATGACTGACCGTATATTAGGAATTGACATCATGAGTGACGACTGCACATGGCCAATGGGCACATTAATAGAAAATGACGTCATTCGTGACGTAGGCAAGAAGACCAATTAAAAGCAAGCAAACTTAAGAGTCGGAAGCGTAAGTTCATTAATCGACATGGCTCCTTATAGAGTTCGGTGAGTCGGAAATGTAAATCCATTCCAGATAATAAGAGCTCCATGAAAGGAGAGTAAGTATTTATATTTTTATTTATATTTATATGTATGTATATATTTATATTTATATATATATATATACCGGGTGCGGCAAAAATAACGCCCTTTTTAGTTTATTCTCTTTTATTGAAGGAAATAAATCAATTACAGCATTTTAAGAGAAAAAATAAGGTTTTTAAGAGAAAAAATAAGGTTTTAAGAAAAATACAGCATTTTAAGAAAATAATAAGTACTTTATCAGTAAAAACTAAAAAATAACTGGAATTTAATTAATTTTGTGGTTGGCTCAATACACCTTAAAAAAATGTACTCTACATACATAGTATTTACTAACCTAATGATTATGTCCAAAATGCTCCCCTTAGTGTTCAATACAACACTGAACCCTACCAGCAACACTTCTACAAACCTTTTGACACATTTCTACGTTAATTGTAGTAAATTTTTCACGAATTGTTTGTCTTAATTCAGGAAGTGTTTTCGGTTTGACCTTGTAAACAAGATCTTTCAGTACACCCCACAAGAAAAAGTCAGGTGGTGATAGGTCTGGCGATCGTGCTGGCCACTCAATTGCTCCACGTCGTCCTATCCACCTCCCTTCGAAATTTAAATTTAACCATTCCCTAACGAGTAACCCATAGTGGGGTGGCGCACCATCCTGTTGAAAGTAAATTCCATTCTGATTTCTAACTCTCGGCCAGAATTCAGTTTGCAGCATTTGTAAATAATTATCTTGATTAACAGTATTATCAAAGAATATCGGGCCTATTATTCCCATGGAAGAGATGGCTGCCCAAACTGTCACTCCTGGTAGGTTAACGTCTTTTTCTAAGATAACATGTGGGTTAACATCGCTCCAGTACACACAATTATGGCGATTGATATGCCCGTTCAATTTGAATGTTGCCTCATCTGACCACCATATCTTATCAAGAAAGGTCTCATCTTCATTGACTTTATTCAGGAAATTTTCGCAAAACTCTAATCGTCTATCTGCATCTCCATCGTGCAAGCTCTGTAACACGCGAGGGATGTAAGGCTTCATCTTGTTCTTCTTTAAGAGTCTACGGACACTTCTGTCACTGATACCCAACTCTGTAGAAAGACGTCTACTGGATTTTTGAGGAGTGTACAACAATGATTCTCTTAATTCATCGGACTTTTCTAAGGTTGTTGCTGAAACTGGCCTCCCTGATCTTGTGGCATCACTTACGCTTCCGGTTCTTTCAAATTTCCTAATTAGACTTGTGATATTGCGGCTCTACACTTGTCGAATGTTAAATTCTACCGATAACAAACGAGCGGCTTTAGCTCCATTGTTATTGTTTCGGTAATAATGTTTAACTGCTTTCACTCTTTGTTCTCTCGTCAATCGCAAGGCCATATTTATTCAGAATTTCTGTAAAAATAAAAGAAACAAAATGATACAATATAAAACTAAAAAATTATACTGTATAAAACTATAAAGATACAATTATTAAAAGGGCGTTACTTTTGCCGCACCCGGTATATATATATGATGAATAAAACCACGAAGGAAAAGAAACAGAATGGTGCTCAAGCGCTTTCGTCTAATGACATCCTCAGGAACACTGAAGTACATAAAGAGTTACAGCCTATATATAGGTTACAGAAAAAAATAAATATATATATATATATATATATATATATATATAATATACATACATCATACATATACAATAAACGGAGAAATGAAATTTAAAAAAAAAATATTAAAATTAAAAGATTGTGGGAGGGGCATAAAACTTTGTAAGGAAACACTATCGATTTTTAGCACAAGATCAAACTACCGATTTTTAGCACAAGATTAAATTAATTGTTTCCAACCAATGTTATAAAAAAAAATACAAATTTTTACTGGAAATCTGCCCGGGTTTTATCACTCTACCCATCTTGTATATAAAAATAAATTGAAAAATAAAAGTTATTAGAGTGGCATACAAGTTACCAAAGATTTAGCGTTCTACCCTTCTTATCTAAATCTTTTCTGAAGGAATTCAAACAACAGGATCGAGTTGAAAAAGACCTTTGCTTATGTTGAAGTTATTTGTAAGTTGGATAATGGCAGACTCAAGAATATTTCTATTAACAATGTTGCTAGAGTGAAATAAAACTGAAGCATTATTCCAATCAATACAGTGGGATAACTCTGACAAATGGACAAAAAGGGCACTGGACGACTGTCCTGTTCTAACGGAATATTGATGGTTTTATACGTGTATGCAAATCCTTTCCCGTCTGACCTATGTAAAAGGAATCACATTGTTTACAACCAATTTTATAGATAATGCCTGAATTATTGGTAGGGCTATTTTTTACTACGATATTTTTCACAATATTGTTATATGAAAATACTACATTAATATCCAAAAGTTTAAGTACATTAGCAATGCCTAAAAAGCCTGGGAAAAATGGAAGTACTAAAATATTTTTTGACAAAGTACGAGTGTTATTATTGCCCCGATAGAAAGTTCGTTTTGCCTTGTTGAGACAAGATTCCATAAACGCAGATGGATAACACAGCTCACTTCCAATACCGTTGATTTTTTCTAATTCGGCATCGATGTATTTCGGACTGGCGATCCTAAGGGGGCGGAGAAACATTGAAGAAAAAAATGGCCTTCTTAGTGGGGGTGTCATGTCCCGAGTAAAAGTGTACGTAGGACAAATTGTTTGTTTTTTCCGATAGATACTGAACTTAAAACCTGGGCTTTCCCTATGTACCCGCACATCCAAAAACGGAATTGAATTGTCTTGTTCCACTTCTAAAGTAAACTTAATGGAGGGGACTTGATCATTTAACTGAAGGAGGAAGTTATCCATGTCACGATTCATGGGCCAGATACACAAAATATCGTCGACGTACCGCAACCAAGGGATGCCAACCCCCAGGATTCTGGAATGTAAGTAATTTCGAAAAACTCCATATAAATATTGGAGAGGAGGGGCGACAAGTGGTTGCCCATGGCCATCCCAAAAACTTGTTGATAATACTCGTTATTGAAAGTGAATTTACAGTCTTTGATGCAAAGCTTAATAAGTTCCAAAACAATGTGTGAAGGTAGTGGCAGGTCATACTTATGTAATTCTTGGGAGAGAAAGTCAAGCATATCATCAATATTGAAGTCACCAGACAAAATGAGTGGTCCGCCTTCAAAAATTTAAACATTGCCAAACGTAGTTTTGTAACTGTTATTCCCCAACTGTGGATCCAACCTTTGTTTGATGAAATTTACAACGAGTTGCGTCGGAGAACTTCTTCACTTCGTAACATTTTGGATCGAAAAATTAAAAGTCTCATTCGAAATAGTCAGTGGAGTAAAAAAGAAAACTCAAAGTGTGTTTTGAACCTTTCTTCGAAAAACATTAGTGACAATGCAAAAAGTGCCTTTGGATATGGTATGTCTTTTTTTATTGTTAAAAAACCTTCGGCTTTACAAATTTGTTACAGTCTCGCTTGTTTTGAAAAACAGTGTAATCTCCCTCAGTATTTGTTTAACATAGTTAAAGGCCTCGTTTATAGTGCGGCGAATAGTAGTTACGAAGATAACTTTCCTAAACGTTTTCGCAATAGCCTCTCAATTAAAAAAAGATGGGGAGCTCCATATTACTAAAGCAGACAAGGCTAACACCATAGTTATTATGGACAAAGTGGACTACCTCAGAAAGATGAACGAGCTTCTCCAGGACCCCGCCACATACAGCAAACATAGGAAGAACCCGCAGGATGACGTCATCAAATCATTTAATAGTGGCTTGAAACGCATTCTCAAAGATCATAAGGACTTAATTCCGCTTTTCATGTCCACTTCACCTTCTCTGCCCTACCTTTACGGTCTTATTAAAACCCACAAACCTGGCAACCCTATGCGTCCTATTACACTGGTCAACAAAGATTTTTCATCATAGTAAAATTTGTGGTGGCTGGATAGCATTTTTCACGCTGATTCCAAAACTGCATTCAGATGTTTTCTAGCACGTATAGTTTTCAAGATGAAGGCATATATATAACTACACAGATTTAACCATTTTAAATAGGCAAAATACTAATATTTCAACATTTGATTGTGTTTATTTTATTGTTTTTTTAGTTTATTCATCTTATTTATTTCAGTTATCTTAATTATACATCTTATGTATTTCAGGTGTGAGCTTTTACGTCTAGCAGCATTGTGATTCAGGCAACAACGCCGTGCTTTGTGTGTCAAAAGATCAGTCCAGTCCAAGAACTTGTTGTGTCAAGTTGGTGTACATTTTTTCTGAATTATAGTTTGCTCAGGTCAGTCAACATGCCCCGACAATGTAAGAATGACCCCGACAAGTTCTGTTTCGTATGCGGCCAGTTGACAACTAAAACAGCGACGAAGTATTACAACCGACATTAAGAAAATATACCAGCTATACTTTGGTTGCCATCTAGGTGACCAAGATAAACCATGGGCGCCACATCAAATCTGTTCTGGCTATTCAAATGGATTACGTGATTGGCTTAACAAAAAGAAAGCTTCAATGCCATTTGCCATACCCATGATATGGAGGGAGCCGAGAGATCATCATGAAGACTGTTATTTTTGTAGTGTGAACTTAATGGGGTTTTCTGCCAAGAACAAACACCAGATTGTATATCCAAACTTGGATTCAGCACGTAGACCAGTAAAACATGATGAAACATTGCCCATTCCAATTCCCCCAAGTGATAGGCTAGATTCTATCATAGATGACATGGAAAGTGATGAAGGTGCAACTGGCGTTTCCGGACCATCTACAGAACCAGAGTACACTTTTGAAGGTAGACATTTAGAGCCTAAAAAGTTAACCCAAGGACAGTTGAATGATCTTGTTAGAGACTTATCGCTGTCTAAAGAGAAATCAGAGCTTCTCGCCTCAAGACTAAAGGAGAACAATTTACTTGAGAACAATGTTCGTATTAGTTACTACCGAAAGCGGAATTTTGAATTAACAGCATTCTTTTCAGTAGACGGTCCTCTCTGTTATTGCCATGACATCAATGGACTATTTACAGCCATATCTCAGACGTATGTGGCATCTGAGTGGCGCCTCTTTATTGATTCGTCGCAGAGAAGCCTGAAAGCAGTTCTTTTGCATAATGGTAATATAATGCCATCCATCCCCATTGCCCATTCCGTCCATCTAAAAGAGACAAATGACAATATGGATATACTACTTAAGGCAATCAAATACGACAGTCATCAATGGAATGTTTGTGGAGATCTAAAAGTTACAAGGAGTTACAAGGAAAAGAAGTACCTCAAAAGGCCTTGCGGCCCATACCGAGGAGGTACCAATGGCAACGGGTGCCAGGGAAAATTTTGTCTTTCAAACTATGCTAGCAGTAGTAGAAAACTGGATAGAAAAGTAGAAGGCTCTCTCCCCACCCTCCGCTCCCTCCCTGCCAGAGGCAGGTACGGAAAAAGGTTGAAGAAAATACCTTGACCCTGGAAAAGTAGCCAAGGAAATTTTACAGGAAAGTGGAGAATATATAAATAGCTCTATATTTAGCTTGCTCACAGAGACACCGAGCAAGCGAACTCCTGCAGAGTTTTCTGAGGTTTTAATCTTAAACTATGAGTGTGTTCTGTACTTTGTCTAGCCTATTTTTAAACAGATTTACACTTTGACTGGAAACATCCTCTGAGGGAAGTTGGTTCCAGATATCAACTATTTTACAGGAAAAGAAATTTCCGCAGACTGAGGTCCTAAATGTCTTTACACACTCAAATAGTGTGCAAGATTTCGTCTAACCTTTTTGAACTGATCCACAGAGGAACTGTTCACAACTTCCGAAGGTAACCTGTTCCATGTGTCACAGATCTTATACGTAACGTAATTCCCACACACACTAGTCCTAAACCGTTTCAAATCCAACTTCCAACCATTGTTGCGAGTTGGGTTATCATTTAAACTAAACATACTTCTAAAATCGACATCGTTGAACCCTCGTAAGAGCTTGAAAACCTCGATCAGTTGACCGCGCAGCCTCCGAGTTTCAAGCGAAAACAAGTTCAGGGCGCGTAACCGTCGATTGTAGCCCATATGCCTAACGGAAGGGATCAACTTTGTGGCCCTCGCCTGCACTCGCTCCAGCCTCTCAATATCTTTCCGGAGTGGGCGACCAGAACTGCACAGCATACTCCAGGTACGGCCGAACAAGGGAATTGTACAGTGAGAGCACAATCTCCTTGTTCCGAAACTGAAATTGCCTCCTGATATAACCCAATAGTTTCTGGGCTTTCTTTTCCATCTCTACACACTGTTTCGTAAACTTAAGGTCGCTGCTAATTAGCACACCCAAGTCCTTTTCTAAATCAGTCACCTCGATATTACTGCCCAACATCGAGTAGTCCGACTTGGGATTGGCGTAGCCAATGTGCATCACTTTGCATTTACCCAAGTTAAACGGCATTTGCTTATGGGTATGCAGTCAGGATTCACAAAATTTTGTTGTTTCCTTTGCCTGTGGGACAGTCGCGCCACTATAGAACATTACACCAAAAGTGAGTGGCCACTTAGGTATACATATGTCCCAGGGATAAGCAATGTCCACTCTGTCCCTTTAGTGGATCCCCAAAAGATCTATCTGCCACCTCTTCACATTAAACTTGGTTTAATGAAGAATTTTGTTAAAGCAATGGGTAAAGTCAATTCTGAAGGGTTCCAATACCTTTCAAGGAAATTTCCGAAGGTTACTGCAGCAAAATTGAAGGAAGGAATTTTTGTTGGGCCACAAATAAGGGAGGTTTTGAATGACACTGAATTTGAAAAAGTCCTAAGTCCGCTGGAATTGAAGGCTTGGCTGGCGTTCAAATGGATATGTGAAAACTTTCTTGGAAGCAACAAGTCACCTGCGTATAAGGATGGAGTCAAGAACCTCCTTGATGCCTTCAAAGAAATAGAGTGTCGAATGTCGTTAAAAATTCACTTCTTGCATTCCCACTTAGATTTCTTTCCTGAAAACCTTGGTGCAGTGAGTGACGAGCAAGGAGAGCGCTTCCATCAAGATATTCAGATGATGGAGAAGCGCTACCAAGGATATTGGAATGAAAGCATGATGGCGGACCATTGTTGGATGCTGTATCGTGACAATCCAGGCCAAATTTACAAAAGGAATCACACTCACAGCGCTTTTAATAAAATAATGTATATATTCTTTATTTATAAGTACATTGAATAAGGTATATGATGTATTTGTTGTTTAGCATTCCTAAGTGTGATCTATACATCCATAAATTTTCTTATAGCAATATCAAAAACTTAAAAATATCAAAACCAGTGTATCTATATACCTATACGGGCTAGAAACAAAATAAAACCAGATTCGGAATCAGCGCGAAAAATGCATTAAGAAAAGTGTGATCATGTTTGTGATGAGAAAAAAAGGTTTCATTTTGTTGGCCAGTGTTTTTAGCTCGGTGGGCTCTATTACTTATAAACTCTCCAAATGGCTTGTCATAGTCTTGTCCCCCATTCTCGGAACTATCTCTGATTCACATGTAAAAAATTCCATGAATCTTACTGAAAAATTGAATAATGCACGTACTGAAACTAACGATAGATTGATCAGTTTTGACGTTTGTTCATTGTTTACAAAAGTGCCGATTGATGATATGCTTGACTTTCTCTCCCAAGAATTACATAAGTATGACCTGCCACTACCTTCACACATTGTTTTGGAACTTATTAAGCTTTGCATCAAAGACTGCAAATTCACTTTCAATAACGAGTATTATCAACAAGTTTTTGGGATGGCCATGGGCAACCCCTTGTCGCCCCTCCTCTCCAATATTTATATGGAGTTTTTCGAAATTACTTACATTCCGAGAATCCTGGGGGTTGGCATCCCTTGGTTGCGGTACGTCGACGATATTTTGTGTATCTGGCCCATGAATCGTGACCTGGATAACTTCCTCCTTCAGTTAAATGATCAAGTCCCCTCCATTAAGTTTACTTTAGAAGTGGAACAAGACAATTCAATTCCATTTTGGATGTGCGGGTACATAGGGAAAGCCCAGGTTTTAAGTTCAGTATCTATCGGAAAAAAAAAACAATTTGTCCTACGTACACTTTTACTCGGGACATGACACCCCCACTAAGAAGGCCATTTTTTCTTCAATTTTTCTCCGCGCCCTTAGGATCGCCAGTCCGGAATACATCGATGCCGAATTGGAAAAATCAACGGTATTGGAAGTGAGCTGTGTTATCCATCTGCGTTTATGGAATCTTGTCTCAACAAGGCAAAACGAACTTTCTATCGGGGCAATAATAACACTCGTACTTTGTCAAAAAATATTTTAGTACTTCCATTTTCCCAGCTTTTTAGACATTGCTAATGTACTTAAACTTTGGATATTAATGTAGTATTTTCATATAACAATATTGTGAAAAATATCGTAGTAAAAAATAGCCCTACCAATAATTCAGGCATTATCTATAAAATTGGTTGTAAACAATGTGATTCCTTTTACATAGGTCAGACGGGAAAGGATTTGCACACACTATAAAACAGCATCAATATTCCGTTAGAACAGGACAGTCGTCCAGTGCCCATTTTGTCCATTTGTCAGTTATATCCCACTGTATTGATTGGAATAATGCTTCAGTTTTATTTCACTCTAGCAACATTGTTAATAGAAATATTCTTGAGTCTGCCATTATCCAACTTACAAATAACTTCAACATAAGCAAAGGTCTTTTTCAACTCGATCCTGTTGTTTTGAATTCCTTCAGAAAAGATTTAGATAAGAAGGGTAGAACGCTAAATCTTTGGTAAACTTGTATGCCACTCTAATAACTTTTATTTTTCAATTTATTTTTATATACAAGATGGGTAGAGTGATAAAACCCGGGCAGATTTCCAGTATAAATGTGTAATTTTTTTTTTTTTTTTTTTTTTTTTATAACACTGGTTGGAAACAATTAATTTAATCTTGTGCTAAAAATCGGTAGTTTGATCTTGTGCTAAAAATCGATAGTGTTTCCTTACAAAGTTGTATGCCCCTCCCACAATCTTTTAATTTTTAATAATTTTTTTTTTTAATTTCATTTCTCCGTTTATTGTATATGTATGTATGTATATATATATATATATATTTTTTTTTTCTGTAACCTATATATAGGCTGTAACTCTTATGTACTTCAGTGTTCCTGAGGATGTCGTTAGACGAAAGCGCTTGAGCACCATTCTGTTTCTTTTCCTTCGTGGTTTTTTCATCATAAATATTTTTCACGTGTTACTTTTGTGAAATAATTTTCTTATATATATATATATATATATATATATATATATCAGTGATGTAGTCGAGACCACCAAGTCCGAGACTGAGACGAGACCGAGACCTGATCCTGTGAGACCAAGATCGAGACCGAGATCGAGTTCGAGATCTACCTTCCGAGATCGAGACCCTTAAAATTCGAGACCGAGATCGAGACCAAGCTCATGCCCTTTCAATTTGTTTTACACTACTATGGAAATTAGACTATTTAAGTATATTAATAAACTAATAACTACTTTCTGAGATGTAGTGTGCTGAATGCAAAAAGTGTAGCCTATAAATTAACAAATAAATATATATATACGTACTTTTTATTCATTTACTTCTTTTATATCTGTTACAGAAGGTTTAATGAACGTACCCACTACCCAGTTTCTCTTGTGCGTTTATTTAAAGCATGATAGGTGCTCATTACACTTAACCTAAAAAAATCCAGACCCACACTTCTCCCGCAAGACAAACGTGGCAACTCAAAACAGGTGACTAATTAGTGAATACCTAGAGTCCCTTACTTTTACAAACTTTCATAAACATTCTGAATTGTTTCTGTTCAACCAAGCCACCATCATGAGTATGCAATAACATGTATTTTTCATTACGGTCTCGAGAGGTCTCGAAAGGTCCTCGGGGAGAAAAACCGAGACCACGTCTGT
>JAJOZX010001477.1:762500-878536 GCA_023014485.1 Bathynomus jamesi | reverse complement strand
ATACATTTTTAGGTACATCATACAAATCAGCACAATAGTCTGACCACCCTGGATTGGCATTTGTTTTTCCCCATTTTTTTATTCTTAAAGCTACTTTCACTCGCAGCCTTAATGACATCTACAGTTGTCCGCATATGTAATGTTCCTCGTCTCACAGGCGACTCCGTGCATGTGGCAACGCCGCAGTGTTAGCCAAGGTACCCCAACTGGGGAAAGGTGGGATGGAGGGGGACAACCTAGTGCAAGTCTGTGTTCATAAAGATAAACAATTAATATGATCGTGAACAGCGTTGAACTTCATATAGTTTACTAGTCTTATACAGTAATAAGATTCCATTATGATTACCTCAAATCTACATGAACGGCTACTACAATAGATCTTTTTATATACTAGTGAATACGAAATGTTCGCCTGCAGGAAATTTTTGCGTTTTTCACGGAGGCTATAGGTTATGAGAAAATATCCAGCAGGCGAAAATTTGACAATTTAAACTAATCTTTGGAAGATAGTAAGAAAATAAAACTTACATCATTAAAATACTTCATTTGAAAAATAAATTCGGAGCAAGTGTAGTTTACGTCCCCCTGACGCAAAAGGGGACACAAACTACACTGTGTGTGTGTGTGTGTATATGTATATATATATATATATATATATTGACGATTGTCGATTGGTTAGGTTAAGTCGTAATATTTTCGTTAGTTTTAACGTTTTATTTGATTAAGTATACGCGGACAAAGTTGGGGAACGCAAACTACACTAGGATAATGTAGGAGAACGTAAACTACACTTGCTCGGTGAATTCAGTATATTGTAATAAAACATTGCAAAGTAAAAGCAATAAAAACATTTTAAATTATACTGTATTATTACTGTATAACAAGAATGTCATGAATGCCGCTAATTTCCCAACCCTTCCGAATGGGCTCCCTCATTTTGTGGAGGTTATCCCATACAGAGACAATCCATTTAGCATGAATAGGTTTCAGTGTGAAGAGCTTCAAATCTATCTTACCGAGAGATTTATTTACGTTGAGTGCTGCTGAAACTTTATCCACATACCAAGAGTAAAACTTGCCTTGATATACGACCTCCTTGATATACGACCTGGACCAATCACAGTCCAGAATAAATGTCGTCATTCATGACGTCATTTTAATCTGTAAGATTATAACTAGCAACTGTTCATCGCGAAATTATGATGCCGCGGACTCGTCCAAGGATATGAAACAGCAAAAATTTGCTGCCGCGAAATTAACCTGGTTTACAGTATATATACTTATAAACTCATAAATATTATACTAAGTTTGAGAAATGACGGTGATAGGCCAAACCGAGGTGTCGACATGGTTACTGGCATAATCTATGTTCATACCATCTTTCTACACCGTATGGCGAACACCGACTCTGAAAATGAATCCAGCTCAAGATAAAATTGCACCGCGAGACTGGATAATTGGTATGCGGGAAGTAGGCCTCTCTGTAGCTGACATAGCCATGGAAGTGGGAATTTCGAAGCCTACTGTTCGATGCTGGGTGCAGAGGTGGCAGGAGACTGGGAATCTGCTAGATCGTCCTAAGTGTCGGGCACCAAGAAATACCACCCCAGAAGAAGACTGGAGAATAATCAACGAAGTGCAGAACGATTCTATCAAACACTGCAGTCGCATCCGGGAGACACTGCATATGGGCGTGTCAATGGACACCTTAAGGAGACGGTTGCATGAAGCAGGATATCACCACCGTACTCCTGCCAAAAAAGAGAGAATCGAGGAACGACATCGTCAGGCCAGGCTCTCGTTTGCTCGCCAGCATATAAATGATGATCTCGCATACTGGAGCAGTTATCTTCTCTGACGAGAAGACGCTTGCGTCTACAACTGACGACCGTCTTCGGTGTTGGCGACAGCACAACACGAGATATGCCCGCAAAAATATTTACGAAGCAGGCACGTGACGGCGAGTGTGTGGGGATGGATGTACCTGCAAGGACTAGGAGAGCTGACTGAGATGCACGGGAGGTTTACGGCAGATGAATATACAGAAATCTTAGAGGAGGGGATGCTGCCTTCTGTACTCGCGTATCCCTTGCCCTATCCTGAGCAGATTATCTTTATGCAGGTATGTTGTATTTGTGTGTTATAGAATATTATACTATTACTAGAGTAAGATTATGTATTACACGCATATTATCCGGTTTCCACAGTTACATGGGAAGAATAATGGTCATAAAATTGATCTTTAACTCTTTCAGTACTATCACAACACTTTAGGATTTTATTCTGGATAACTGCAGATTGTATTATTTGTATAACGGCGCACAATTACATTTAGCTGAGAGAAACCCCTAATACGTAGGGGGTTAAAAACTATCTCGAATCGTGGGTTATTGATGAAGCATATGGATGAGATATAATTTTACTTTAAATATTTAAAATCCATTTTCAGGACAACTCTCCCATCCACACCGCCAGGATTGTTAGAAGGTGGTTTGAAATCTAGAACTACTGGTCTGGCCTAGTAATGGGTATGACCTCAACCCCATTGAGAACGTGTCGGGGAATGTCGTGAACTCGTGGGAGCCTGGGCAGGAGCGGACCAGCCGCCAGCTGCTGGATCACACTTTGGCTGAGTGGGAGATGTCCCGAAGGTACCCACACATCATACATAACCATGTTGCATCTATGCCTCACAGATTACAAAATGTAATTGACAATAATTGGGGATGGACCAAATACTAACTATGGCTTGGGTATAGCTGTGCCATTTATGTTTATCTATAGCAAATTGTGAGCATTTTGTATGCCATTATCATTTTGTATGATAAACTATTTAGTAAACATTGTCAACCACTGCATATTTGTTGTAATAAAGAATTGGTGTTTTATTATATATATAATATATATATATATATAATATATATATATATATATATAGGGGGGGTGAAAATATTAAACCGTCTTGCCTCACTCATGATTTGGTGTATTGACCAATGGAAGTTCTAAAAAGATATATTCTTTTTAGGACCCTCCACCCGCCGCATTTTTGCCGTAAACAAAATGGCGGAAAGTCATGTTTTGAAAGACCCTTAGTATAATATCTATCGGTTTTTGAGAGAAGATATCGCGTTATATTGTGCGTTATTTGGTTATAACTATGATAACGAGTAAATATATTCACACAACACAAGCGATACTTACTAATCACCAACTACTTAAGAGCACACAGACGCTTATCTAAACATCAGTCTCACTCGAGGTCAATGACATCTTGCATATGGCTGATAAGGGATGGTGGTAGGAGCCGCATGCTGCATATTATCGCAGAAGCTGAACCGACCATTGCAATGGAGCATTTGTATGTTACATACAAATGAACTTCCCTTAAGGCATCTGTTTGAGCGATACGACGGGAAAACAACTGGGCCAAGATCATTCAGTGGATCTATTGGTAATGCTCTTAAGACTTCCCATGAGATGCCTGTGGTAAAGTTCTCCCCAATTACGGATGGGGCCGATAGCATCCCAGTTCTCACAGATGAGCTCATAGAAGATTTCAGTAATGATCAACAATACATGTTCAGAATAATTGGGGTCATAAGAGAAGGATATGTTGATGGAAGCCTAGAGAAACTCAAACTGGTCCCCTTAACAATTCTAGATGGTTAACTCTAGCTAACATACTGTTTTTTCTCCCAAAAGAATCCCTCCAGAGAGTTACGTTGCCTTGTTCTGTTCATAGTAACAAACTATGGTCCAAACTGGTTCAATATAAAATTTAAACCGTATCTGCCTGATGGACCCAAACATATCTTTGATGCGATAAAAAGGTTCAACCTGTTACCCCAAGATATACAAAAACTTGTCCAACCTTATATATCACAGAATACCTATTTTGCTCACTCAGAAAATATTCTTCTATCAATGCTGTCAGATAGTGAGCAAAAGCTGCGCAAAGTTGCAATCGATCGAATAATACAGACAAGAAAGTGTAAGGAAGCCAATCAAGGAAAATCAGAGAATTTAGAGTACCAGAATTGAACTTCAAAGCATCACATTGGACAGGCATCATCTTCTGGGATAGGGATTGATATCAGTGAACCACCTCTCACTTCTAAATTGCGTGATGAAGAATTGCTTGAGTACGAAACAAAATGTTTCAGAGCTGAGCAATACCCATTCACGCACATAACGTCGAAAGAGCCGTGAAGTTGGTTATAGATGCATCAGCATCAGTAATATCGCAGGAATCAAGAGACGGATTTATTAGGTCAAGAATAAAAAGTCGCTCTCTGCTTCCCTCACTTGAAGCCAAAAAGGATCTGATGCCTCTCTTGAAAAAATAATAATATTTGAGATGAGCTGGTTTCATATCGCATTCAAATGTAATTGATTTACGGCATCCAACCAAGTGAGACCAGATACAATTTTATTTCAATACAATGTACGCACATTTGTGTTTTTTAAGTATAGTTTTGCATTATAAAGCGTTTTTCTTCAGTTATTTTTTTTGATAGAACAATTAGTTTTTATGTTATGAGCATATTTTTATTTATGGGCAACCGGCTGATGGCCATTTTACTTTTATGTAAAAATGCGAGATGGTTTGAGTTACAAACATTAAATGACTGAATACATCATTTTTATGTTCTAATACAACAAAAAACAAGTGAGGCAAATAAATTTGAAATAAAAGTTGTTTTTAACTCTACCCTATATATATATATATATATATATATATATATATATATACACAAATTCAGAATGGTTCCCTGAGACAATTATATGTTAAACACAGACCGTGCATGGAACAAGGAACTCTTCTGGGAAAATTAAATCCACTATAGTCCGAATAAGTAATGGTAAATGACAAATACCATAGTTTTTCTTTTCATGATTTTAGCCCGACGTAGGCAACGGGTCTCTCGCAAAGAGATCCCATAAATATAGCTTCCCTCACCAGCTATCTGCAAAGCAGATAGGATCCAGCTTGGGACATGGATCTAGATCCATGTCCCCAAAGCTGGATCCTATCTGCTTTGCAGATAGCTGGTGAGGGAAGCTATATTATGGGATCTCTTTGCGAGAGACCCGTTGCCCACGTCGGGCTAAAATCATGAAAAAGAAAAACTATGGTATTTGTCATTTACCATTACTTATTCGGACTATAGTGGATTTAATTTTCCCAGAAGAGTTCCTTGTTCCATGCACGGTCTGTGTTTAACATATAATTGTCTCAGGAACCATTCTGAATTTGTGTATATTAAACGGACGTGTTACGTGCCTTGAAAAGTGGACGCTCAATGTCCCGGTTGAGGTTTAAGTTTGGTTTTTTTTTTTGGCTAAAAATACAATAGTTACCCCCTTTTCTTTGATTTATTCAACCCGACGTGAATGCAACGAGTCTTTTACTTATATAGAGGTTCTGAATGTAGGGATCTAGGCTTGCTTTAAACCCTAGATCCATGTCCCAAAGCTGATCCTATCTGCTTTGCAGATAGCTGGTGAGGGAAGCTATATTTATGGGATCTCTTTGCGAGAGACCCGTTGCCCACGTCGGGCTAAATCATGAAAAAGAAAAACTATGGTATTTGTCATTTACCATTACTTATTCGGACTATAGTGGATTTAATTTTCCCAGAAGATTCCTTGTTCCATGCACGGTCTGTGTTTAACATATATATATATATATATATATAATATATATATATATATATATATAATATTCCTTGTTAAGATCTAATAATATCTCCACATTGACAATGCAACAGGAAATCTGGAAAACATTAATGGGTTTATTTGTCCATCGTAATTAAATCATTATCTCTCCACATTCATAATACGAATACAATTTGGAAAACACTATTAATATAATAAGCATCAGCTACAAACCGGTGGTGATATGTAGCCTCTCCTGGACGGCGACAGTAAGTAACCATGTCAACACCACGGTTTGGCCCATCAACGTCATTTCACAAACATTAGTATAATATTGTATGAATTATAAGTATATATAAATATGTTTATTCTAGTATAACCGTGGATTATTCTTATGTGATTTTGATAATCAGTTACTTTTATTCAGATCGAAACTATTAAAAAGTTCTTTGTGTAACAATCGATAAGCCATTTCCCACTAACACTCTCTGCCCCTCTACCTCTCTCCACCTCGCTTTTTTTCGCTCAATGTCAATATATATATATATATATATATAATCGTGTAGATTCGTTAGTTAGTAAAGGTTTGCACGGACTCTACAAACAGCTTTATTAGTATTGTTACATAATGATTTAATATACGCGAGACTGGTGGGTGGGGAAGGGGAATGAGGGAGTGTGGAGGATCTACAGATCTACAGATCTACAGAAGCTAAGGCTAACAAAGACCCTAAGATCCACTCTAAGGTCAGCCCGAGAGAAAGGAAAGAGTAGGGGGTTAAGAGAAGAAAATGAGGAGTTAAGTAAATAGCAACACCTATCACTCATGGGTTAACATTCATTCAGAAAAAGAGAAAAAAGGCTCACCATCATCATCCGCCTGCCACTGCCGACAAGTCAGAAAAATAGTCGGAGAGAATAGGAAAGGGGTGAAAGATGAAAAGAAGTAAAATAAGAACGCTTACAAACCATGCAAACTACAGACATGCAAGTAAAGAGTTACAAACATGGAAGTAAGGAGAGGATAAGAAAAAAAAAAGTAGGTAAAGTTAAACAAAAAGTGGATTAGTTTACTCTACGAGGTACATCTACGTTCATGTTAGTCCAATTTTTTTTTTTAATTTTATTGCTGGCATCACACGCTGGCATGTCACAAACTGGCATTAATCGTCAACAGACTCATCCTCGACTACCACCACCAGAGCTCCTGTTACTAATTGTTTTTTTTATTTTAAACAACGTTAATATTTTTAAAATGCCTATCTAAACGGTTCTTAAACATATTAATGCTGGTAGAGTGAACGACTGACGCGTGAAGATTATTCCATTTATCAATTACTTTAAACGTAAAGAAGTTTTTAGCAATATTAGTAATGAAACGTCTGCCACAACTTAAATCCGTTATTACGAGTATTGCTATTATCGAAAGTGAACAGTTGGTCAAAATTTACGTTATCAATGTTATTAACGATTTTGAAAACTTCAATAAGCTCCCCCATTAATCTCCTAGTTTCGAGTGAATGCAAGTCTAACATTTTAATCCTATCTTCATAAGGCTTGTTGCGCAATGACGGAATAGGATGGTTGTGTAATTAGGATGGTTGTGTAATGTCTATTTTTGGTTCAAATTCACGAGTATATAAAAAGTTGTATTGTGGCATCTGTTCATATAGACTTGCAGTAATCATAATGGAACCTTATTACTGTATAAGACTAATAAACATTGTGTTCATGAAGATAAACGATTAATATGATCGTGAATAGCGTTGAACTCCATTACATTAAAATTAGGGGCCGTTCAAAAATTACGTAACGCTATTTTTGCTAAAAATTAACACCCCAGATCCCCTAGGAACGTTCTGTAACGTTCCTGGGGGACACCCAGACACCCCCTAAGATGTTATGTAACACATCCCCCACCCCACACCCCACACGTTATAGAACGTTACAAGGGGGGGGGGGTTCAGGTTTTAGCAAAATTAGCGTTACATCATTTTTTAACGGCGCCTTACCTGTATGTCAATGTTATATGTTGTTAGACTAGGTTGTCCCCTCCCCACCCCACCTTCCCCCAGTTGAGGTACCTTGACTATCGCTGAGGCGTTGCTACATGTACGGAGTCGCCTTTGAGGCGAGGAGCATTACATATGCGGGCAACTGTACAAGCTCACAGTAATACTTATATAGTGCCTCGTTGGCACTATATTAATAATGATAATAGTTATGTTAATTGCTTATGATTGATGATAGTTACGATTGATTGTTAATGATGATGCTGATGATTGATAAGGCTGGGGTCATCATGATCTTTTCAGATCAAATAATGTTATTAATTAGGTTGATTGATATAATGAGTTTTCTTCCTTTATTAAACAAAATAAATGATTTATGAATGACACAAATAAAAGTTGATTGTTTACAGTTGAAATTAAATGTGCACTTGAATAATGACTTCAGTAGTAATAACGCGCAAGGTAATGATTAATCTTTATATAAAGTTCGGTGAATGACACCAAGCCAAAATGGGGCCTGCACAATGATGTTTACATGGTGTTAGCGCTCGTGTCACTGGTTCTTCGGAGAGAGAGGTGAAGGTGCGTCGTGAAGTCCTCGTAAGGAGGTTGAAATGTGAGGCAAGGCATAAGGACTACCTTGAGTGAATCCTCGCGATGTGACGTCATCTTAGTCGCTTAATCGTAGTCGTGTCGATGGAACATCGTGAAAGTATTTGCAAACGTCTCTGCCACTACACTTATTTAAGAGATCTATATGTTTTTCATCATCACAGAGCACTGTCGAGCACTTCTGTATTCGCTAATGGTGTACTCTAGGTGTGCGTACATTATGGTGTAGTAAGTATATGGACTTTAAATCTTCTTTGGAAAATGTTTCGCCTACTTTTGTCATGATGTGTACATAGTTTTAGTTAATTAGTTGCACAGCTCTTCAGTGTCCACGTTCTTTGAATGACTGATTCTTGTCAAAGGTAATTTCCAAAAGTTTGCCTGATTGCACACGTTTCATAGGGATTGAATTTATAATTTAGTTTTAAAGGAATTATCGTTTTCTGTTTTTATGCTGACTACATAATCTGATTTGTTTATATTTAGGGATAGTTTGCTGGCATTAACTATACATATATTCTTTGGGGTTGTTTGGGGTAGTATAAAGTCTTTGTTTGAAATAATGATTGTCGTGATGAGTAGTGATAACAGAACGAGTTGGTCAGTGATCGATGGAACTATTTCTTTAATGGAGGAAGATGATTGGTGCCACTCCTTGGGCCACTCTGTGCGATATGAATCCTGTCTGTGAAGTGTGGAAATCATGTGTTAGAAATTGGGTTCTGTTACTCAAGTAGGAGCAAACCCAACTCGAGGGAGGGCCCCTAAAGCCATCATGTTCGATTTTTTTTTAAGAGTAGGTCACGATTCACTGTTTGGCTGGGTTTGGCTAGATCAATTAGAATGCTTATTCATTTTTTTTTTCGATCAGGCTGCTATAAATTTTTAGTATAGCTACAGTATTATCCCGTAATTTGTTGTGTTTTGTAGAAAAACGGATTGTTATTTATGTAGTATTTTGTGCTTTAATATAATTTAATTTTTTATTATTATATACTACTTTCTCATATACTTTAGGCCTACTGACTGTTGGCAGGACGGAGATGGGTCGGTAGTGTGAGGTATGCGAGGTATATAATAATAATAATAATAATAATAAATAATAATAATAATAATAATAATAAATAATAATAATAATAATAATAATAACCTGTTAAAATGAAAGCAATAAATAATGTTGTTTATTTTAAATAAAAGCACACTCTCAAAATTTGAATCATTTTTTCTTTTGGCTCTTCTCATTCATCATTTGACATGGCATTATTTGCCATAAAGGCCATTTCTTTAAACAAAATTAAATTATAGGCCGTTGATTGAAAAATACTTGATTTATTTGCTCTCAATGTAGGTAAATACATTATTATTTCTGTGAAAGATTTACCACTCATTCGTTCCATCTGTCATCGAAGAATATATTTTGAAATGATTCATGAGCAAAATAAAGTATAACTAGACTACAACAATTTCTCCATTTGGCCTCGAGTTAATGATAATGATAAACTTTATTGGTAGGACATAAATCCCATAAAACTGATCACAGTATAACTTTGTAAAATATTTTCAAAACTCTCAAAATATAAGATACTGGAGTAACTGATTATAAATTTTAATAATATAAAACCCACAAATTTCATTCTTTTCAGCCTCATAAAAATAAAATAAAATTTTGAAATTGGTTTCCATTAAGAATTTAACATAGAAGTGAAGTATAAGAATTTTTAATGTTTCAAAAGTAATTTTTATAATGAGTTAATATATTCACTATTTAAATATTCGAACATCAAAGGAATATTATCGACAAGACAGTGGTGTTGTCTAACAGAACGTGTATGCTGGTATCATGGATTTTCATTGTAAAGGACAGTTGCTGAGGCATTGTTGTTCAGGGATGGGAGGAAAAAGCAAACGTCCACTGGAAATACGTGGAATAAACAATTAAATGATTAGAGACAAATTTCCATGAAAACGAGACTGTATGCGGATCTTTTCGGTTTGACGGCCTGTAATATTTTTTAACATTACTTGTTTTTTATTGTCCAGTTTTAATCGAGGATTTCAAAAATAACATTCATTTTTTAGAGAAACAAATAGTGAGGCAGTTATACAATTTAGTTTAGAGAATATCATATACGCTTTAAGATTCCAAAATCCCTGAAAGTTTTAGGTCAACTGTACGCTCATGACGATTGGTTAGGTTAAGTCATGATATTTTCGTTTGTTTTGACAGTAAACTAACGAAAATATCATGACTTAACCCAACCAATCATCAATGGCGTACAATTGACCTAACCGGGCATTTTGTTAACCTAACTGGGCATTCAGTTAACCTAACCATGACTCGTTTTTTTCCACCGGCCGTCAAACCAAAAAGATCCCAATACGGTTTAAAAATATATATTTTAAATTTGTTAAATTGCATATAACTGCCTCAGTATTTGTTTCTCTAAAACATGAATGTTATTTTTGAAATCCTCGCTTAAAACTGGACAATAAAAAACAAGTAATGTTAAAAAATATTACAGGCCGTCAAACCGAAAAGATCCATATATGCATACTTTATTTATAAAATAAACCGAAGTAATTCCAGTTTATTCGGAAAAGTCACGGTTATAATATTCATTGAAGTTCTCTAGTTTCGTCGAGCAAAAGGACAATGAAGAGAAAGGTTACTCTGAAACACATCTTAAATAGGTGCCTTTAATTACATTATTCATTCATTTAATTATTGTTTTATTTATTCATGTATAAGGAACCTACAATCGCTGTAACACACACACACACACACACACACACACACACACACACACACACACATATATATATATATATATATATATATATATATATATATATATATATATATATATATTATAACTGTTATTTGCATTAAATTTTTATTTTCATGGAAGAATAACTGCATTTAATAATTCATTTTAGATAGTGTGGAACGTAGTGTGGAATCATTACTGCTTCCGCTGACGGGGTCCCTCCGAGTGCGCTGAATGCATCACGAAGGTGATTTTCTCGAGTATGGTGTACATTCCACATTCTTTTCCGACTACTAATGCAAAAATACGTCTGTTTAACTTTGCTTGCTCGAATGCTATCCGTAACAGAGAGGAGGCTTTCAGAAGGTACAGTCGCCATCCAACTCCTGACTCTCACTCTGTCTGCTTATATCATATTTCTGCTCAGAATCGTGCAAAATCTGTTCTTCGATTCGCCAAATATTCCTTCATCAGTAAAAAATGTGAAAAACTATATAATTCTAATTCTGCTCGCTCCTTCTGGCACCTAATCAGAAACCTATCCAACAGCTTTACTTCTTCTTTCCCTCCTCTTCAATTCTGAGGGCTCAGTTGCCGTCTCTTCTCCTGATAAAGCTGAATTCATTGCTCAAAATTTCGCCTCCAAGTCAATACTGGACGATTCCTGTTTTGTTTCTGTTCCTCCATCTCCTCCCCCACCTCTGACTTAATTATGTCTGAAATTAGAATGTCTTCCAAAGGATGGGGTCCCTCCTGTTGTTCTCAAGAACTTTCGTCGGCCCTAGGGGGAAATGAATTGAATTTACTGATATTAATTCATCTTAAATATAGGCCCTATTTCCCACGGGCTCAAATCGTGGAACTGAAAAAAAAAATAACAAGGGAGCTCCAGATGAACCGTATGCGACCTACTCCCTGTGGGAGGTCTCAACGACGCTCCCGACGTTTCCTTCAGAAGGGACTTCGGATTTTCATCTTGCGTCGAGATAAAACATTTCTCGTCACTTTTCCTCAAGCACCTGGACTACACAATACATTTACACATCTTATTTTATGAGTTTTATTAAATTCCTATTTCTTGTATATTATTTGGCCGATTTTACGATATTAAATCCTATCATTTTAAATATATATATAATCAGTGGCGACTCCTGCACTCGGGCTTCTCGGGCTGAGCCCGAGAGGCAAGGGGCAAGGAGAAGCGTGAAAGATAAAATTGCGTATTTATAGATTTAAGTTTCAAAAAAAGTTTCAAATACAAATTGTAAAAATGGTTTTTGGCTGGTAGTATGTTACTATTTTTCTGTCTAGCCTTCGTCACGCAAGCAAATTTTGAGCGCATTTAGATACCTTACTACCTATAAAAAAATTATATTGACACATTAAGTTTTCGTGTAATCTTTGAAGATCCTTTACTCGGGCGCAAGACATTATGCCCGAGAAAGTATAAGTAATATCGTATATTTAAAGTTCTTTTAATGAATAATTATTTGCTTGCATACGGTTACATAATAGTCCTTCTTCTAATTCTCATTAAATAAAATACGTTTTTCCTCCTATTAATTTTTTTTATAAAGAAAAAAACATTTCAACTCGGGCTTATATCCTTCGGCCTTGTAGAGGCACAATTTTTAATTCTGGCGATACATGGTAACTTTTTACGTTTCGATAAGCGTGCCTTCAACTGCCTTGGGCGGCGGTGCAGTTTGATTTCTTAAATAATCTGATTTATTTTTAATATTATAAGTATTCTGAGAAGTATAGCCCACCCATGGAGGACATAGTGTTATCATTAAAAGAAAATCACAAAGCTGATTCAGCTCCTTCTTACCATACCTGTAACTTCTGTTTCAAATGAAAGAAGTTTCTCTGTTCTTGATCGAATTAGATCATATTTAAGAAACACAATGGCTCAAGAACGGCTCTCGTCCCTGGTGAGGATTTCAATTGAAAAAGAAATACTTATTGATTTAGAAAGCAAAAAAGAATTACATGACCGAAGATTGAAGAAATTTGCTTTAAAACCAAGACGCTTGGACTTTATGTTCAAGTAAATAAAATTAAAATAATTTTTTTACCGAGGTATGTATTTATTTATTTTATTGATAATCTTAAGTTATTATCATGCATTTAAGTGTCGGCTCATATGTAGACTTGAAAATTTAAAAAGAGCCCGAGTAGTCTTGAAGAGATGGAGTCGCCATTGATATATATATATATATATATATATATATATA
Organism: Bathynomus jamesi; assembly: GCA_023014485.1. Classification (NCBI taxonomy): domain Eukaryota; kingdom Metazoa; phylum Arthropoda; class Malacostraca; order Isopoda; family Cirolanidae; genus Bathynomus; species Bathynomus jamesi. The sequence continues at coordinate 865,249 of JAJOZX010001477.1, read as the reverse complement.
TATATATATATATGATACACACAGACAGTACATGGAACAAGGAACTCTTCTGGGATAATTAAATCCACTATAGTCCGAATAAGTAATGGTAAATGACAAATACCATAGTTTTTCTTTTTCATGATGCTAGCCCGACGTGGGCAACGGGTCACTTGCAAAGAGGTCCCATAAATATAGCTTCCCTCACCAGCTATCTGCAAAGCAGACAGGATCCAGCTTTGGGACAGGATCTAGGGTTTAAAGCAGCCTAGTCCTGCTACAATGCTACATTTAGAACCTCAATATAAGCAAAAGACTCGCTGCCTTCGCGTCAGATTGAGGTTCTAAATGTAGCAGGACTAGGCTGCTTTAAACCCTAGATCCATGTCCCAAAGCTGGATCCTATCTGCTTTGCAGATAGCTGGTGAGGGAAGCTATATTTATGGGACCTCTTTGCGAGTGACCCGTTGCCCACGTCGGGCTAGCATCATGAAAAGAAAAACATGGTATTTGTCATTTACCATTACTTATTCGGACTATAGTGGATTTAATTATCCCAGAAGAGTTCCTTGTTCCATGCACTGTCTATGTGTCATAAAAAACTCAGGGGACCATTCTGAGTTCATTCCCATATACAGGGTGGGCCGTAAGTTTCCATACATAGGAAAAATAAAAAAAAATTTATGGACAACCATTTTTATTTATATAATATGCTCTACATGGTTGCCATTGTTTTGAAAACACATTTCAATACGTGTTCCCCACTGTTGATGAACACGCATTAGCACAGTTGACGTTATGCTTGTAATGGCGTTGGTGATACGTTCCTTTAGATGATTTATGTCTCGTATCTTTTCCTGATACACCATGGCCTTCAAGTGCCCCCAAAGATAGAAATCAAGGGGGGTGAGATCTGGGGATCTGGGAGGCCACTCCACAGACCACGCCGACCAATCCAAGCATCCGGAAACTGCTGATCCAAATACCGACGCACGTGAAGACCATAATTTAAATTTTCCTATGTATGGAAACTTACGGCCCACCCTGTATATATATATATATATATATATATATATATATATATATATAATATATTATATGATGAATAAAACCACGAAGGAAAGGAAACACAGAATGGTGCTCAAGCGCTTTCGTTTAATGACATCCTCAGGAACACTGAAGTACATAAAGAGTTACAGCCTATATATAGGTTACAGAAAAAAAAAAATATATATATATATATACAATAAACGGAAAAATAAAAAACTACCGATTTTTAGCACAAGATTAAATGAATTGTTTCCAACCAATGTTATAAAAAAAAATACAAATTTATACTGGAAATCTGCCCGGGTTTTAGCACTCTGCAGATTTCCAGTATAAATTTGTAATTTTTTTTATAACATTGGTTGGAAACAATTCATTTAATCTTGTGCTAAAAATCGGTAGTTTTTATTTTTCCGTTTATTGTATATATATATATATTTTTTTTTTTTTCTGTAACCTATATATAGGCTGTAACTCTTTATGTACTTCAGTGTTCCTGAGGATGTCATTAGACGAAAGCGCTTGAGCACCATTCTGTGTTTCCTTTCTTTCGGGGTTTTATTCATCATAAATATTTTCACGTGTTACTTTCGTGAAATATCAGAGTGTCCCAAAACCATGTATACGTTTTTAAAAACTTATAACAGGCGAACCCACTAACAGATTCAGATGATTTTTATTTCTTTTTATAGCGAAATTGTTACCAGCCTTGCCTAGCCTAAGGAGATACAAATCGAAATTAGTAATAGCCTTGCCTGCCTACAGTAAACATGGAAAATGGAAGTGTGCGCTTATCATTTGAGCAACGAAAATGGATACTAAAGTCGTATTTTAAAGTTGAGAAGATATCAAAGGTTCAACAACAGTGGAGAGACAATTTTAGAACTAATCCTCCAACTCGACTTACCATTTCACGTATCTGTGAGAAATTTGAAGTATACGGTACTGTGCATGATGTGTACAAGCAAGCGACTGGGCATCCAAAGACATCAACAGATGCTAACACTTCTGATGAAGTGCTACAGGTATTCAACCGATCACCAAGAAAATCTGTGAGACAATGTGCTCGTGAAACAGGGAAAAGTAAGACAAGTGTCCACAGAATTCTGAAGAATGCTAAATGGAAATCTTACATCACGAGATTATTACATGCCTTGAATGAGGATGATCCGGATCGCAGAATCCAGTTTTGCGAATGGTTTCGAGTAAAAAACACAGAAGATGGCCAATTTGCGGACAAAATTGTGTGGTCTGATGAGGCTACATTTAAGTTGAATGATATAATTAATCGTCATAATTGCACATACTGGTCACAAGAAAATCCACACATTTATGTGGAACGACATGTAAATTTACCGGTATAACTGTCTGGTGTGGTTTTTCTTCCAAAGGTTTGGTTGGTCCATTCTTTTTCGATGGTACAGTTACCGGTCATAGCTACCTCAACATGCTTCGGGGAAAAGGTTTTCCTGCAATTCGACAGTTATACGGAGATGAGGACATTTACTTTCAACAAGATGGAGCACCTCCTCATTACCATCAGGATGTCAGGAACTACCTTGATGAAACATTTCATTATCGGTGGATCGGACGACGAGGTAGTATCGAGTATCCACCACGTTCACCAGATTTGAACCCACTTGACTTTTTTTTATGGGGTCATTTGAAAAATGAAGTATACAGTAGAAGACGTACATCACTTGAACAACTAAAGAGCAAAGTTGAAGAAGCGTGTAGAAATATTCCTACAAACATTTTTGTTGAAGTCTGCCAATCAGTGAATCAAAGAGCGCAGTGGTGCATTGATGTCAATGGTCGACATTTCGAACACTTACGTGTTTAAAACAAATTAAACTATCTATTATTTCGATGTTGTATATTTTACCTATAAAAAGAAATAAAAATCATCTGAATCCGTTAGTGGGTTCGCCTGTTATAAGTTTTTTAAAAATGTATACATGGTTTTGGGACACTCTGTATATATATAGTGTGTCATCTTAAAACTAGTTTGTTTTTAATACATGGTTGGACAAACGGGAGGTGTGCATCACATGACTATTATACTTGTACTTGATTGTCTGACCACAAGTACAAGTATGAACATAACGAAATCTGCTCTTCTGGTTTCATGCAAAAAGTCACGTACGGATCTGAGGCCTATTTCCGAACTTTATAATCCATCTATTAAACCTAACTTACGTTTTTCATTTAAGTATTATACTAGGGGCACTCAATATATTTTGCCCCACCCTTTTTTCTTAGCTAAATAATAGGCCATGGGGTGAAATGTCTTTTGGGCCGTAAGTTTGAACTTTCTGCGCTTCACATAACCGGATTTTTCCAGTTTGAATCTCCCCTCCTCGTATAAAACCGCTTTTAAACGCCTTTTTATAAAACCGATGGCTAACGCAATTTCGAAAATGGCGTCTGACAGTGATGTGCGTCGTAAACAGAGAGTTGTTATCGAGTTCTTAACCGCAGAGAAGGAAACAGTTGGAAATATTCACAAACGTCTACAAAACGTTTACGGAGATGCTGTTGTTGATCGAAACACGGTTGGACGCTGGTCTAAACGTGTGAGATCATCGAAGAGAGGGAGAGCCAGCCTCGCTGATGAGCCACGCAGTGGTCGAACGGCATCGGCTGTGACATCTCACACTGTGCAACGTGCTAAAAGCATCATTCGCTCAAATCGGCGCGTCACATACAAGGAACTACCACTGGAGCTAGGAATTAGGGAAGGAAGTGTGAATACGATAATTCAGCAACTGGGATACTCAAAAGTGTGTTCACGGTTTGTTCCTCGCCAGCTGACCGAAGATCACAAAGCCCAAAGAAAAGAAATTGCTTCTGAGTCGTTGGTTCGATACGAGACAGAAGGGGATGACTTCTTTTCACGAATTGTGACTGGGGATGAGACTTGGGTTCACCACTTTGAACCTGAAGCAAAACGTCAATCCATGCATGGAGTGGCATCACGCAGACTCCCCACGCAAGAAAAAGTTCAAAATGGCTCCCTCTGCAGGAAAAGTTATGGCCACCATCTTCTGGGACATGAAAAGGGTGATTCTGGTGGACATCATGAAGAAAGGACAAACAATCAACTCAGAGAAAACTGGAAGACGTCCTTCTTTTGAATGATAACGCAAGACCACAAAACAGTTTGCAAACAAGCGCGGCCATCACAAAAATGTGCTTGACTGTGTTACCTCACCCTCCATACAACCCAGATCTGGCACCTTCCGACTTCCATTTGTTTGGGCCAATGAAGGATGCTATTCATGGAAGAAAGTTTCAGAGTGACGATGAGGTTGTTGAGGAGGTTAAGTGGTGGCTCCAGCGGAACCCAGCGGACTTTTACCAGCAAGGAATGAAGGCCCTTGTTTCGAGGTGGAGGAAAACCGTAGAAAAGGATGGAGACTACATATGTGGAAAAATAAAAACTTGTAAAAAAGGTATGTAACTACTTGTGTAAAAAATTTCTGGAACTTACAAGGAAACTTGGAAAGGAAAAAAAAAGGTGGGGCAAAATATATTGAGTAGCCCTCGTAGATTCTGTTATTTTTGTTTTTATTAATAAACCCCAATTTTTCAATCCCAACATGGGTATTGATGAAATGGCGAGAATCTTTATGTTGGTTGAGAAATGGGCGGCTGAGAATTATAAATTACTAGCTACCGCGCGTACAACAAGAGTGGCGATCAGTGACAATCCCTCATACTGTATTATTCGCATGATAACTGAGTCGCGATATAGACCAACCCTGCATTGAAACACGGTTGATGTGGTTTTACTAATGTAAAAACCTTTATTACGAACAATGTTAACAACGGGCTAGTACCTAAGCGTTACCTCGATAGACTATTTGAAATAGCTGTCTTCCTCAACCTGAAACCATTATTAAATGCGCACCTAGATGATATGCGTTATTTTGACACTGTACTCAAACATGCTTAGACTGTATTAACTTTTTTTATGCAGGAAGGAGGGTCCAAGGGCAAAAGCCCACAAAAGCACCCCTCCCATAGAAGAAGAAGAGACCCAAAATGAAGGTCCGGGGTTTTCTAGATGCCTAGACACTCTGCGTTTGAAAGATGGGAGGTCATAGAAAGGAAGAAAGCTGGATTGAGGAAGTCTGTTCCAGAGTTGACCGGTTGAGTAGATGAGAAACTGAAAATACGATTAACCCTTGCATTAGATAGTTGGACAGAAAAGGAATGAGAACGTGTAGAAAGTCTGGTACTGCGTGCTCTCCTTTAAAGGAGGAGGCATGCAGTAAGAGAGTTCAGAAGAGCAATGTCCGTTATGATAGCGATAGAGAGAGTGAGGCAACATTGCGGCGAAGAGAGAGATTGAATACAATTAGTAAGATGCGGGGAATTGATGAGACGAAAAGCCTTTGATTACAGCTGTGTGGGTTGAACCACCCTACACATGAGAAGCATATTCCATACAGGGGCGAACAAGACCTCTATACAGAGACAGCAACTGAGTGGGGGTGAAGAAACGACGGAGGCGGTACAACACACCTAACATCTTGAAAGTTGTTTTAGAAAGAGAGTATATGTGATCTTTCCAGGAAAGATCACGAGAAAAGGAAACGCCAAGAATGTTAAGAGAAGAGGAAGGATTCAATTGTGTGTTGTTGTGGTAAGGGGATAGTCGTGGGGAAGATTGTGACGAGAAGACAGATGGAGGAACTGAGTTTTTGAGTCATTGAAAGCCACAAGGTTTTCTCTGCCCCAATCAGAGATAGCAGAAAGATCAGAGGTCAAGTGTTCCATAGACGTACTACGCAAATCATGGAGTGACTGTTGAGAGGGACGCTTTGGGAAGCGGGTGAAGAAGTGAAGAGTGGAACCACTGTTATTAGCTTTAGGAGAAGAGCAGTGGCCATCTACAACCGCAGCTATAGATCGGCCAGAAAGGAAATTAGAGATGAAGGAACAGATAGAAGGATAGAAGCCGAAGGAGGGTAGTTTGTAAATGAAAGATTTGTGCCAGATTCTATCAAAAGCTTTTGATATGTCTAGCGCAATAGCAAAAGTTTCACCGAAATCCCGAAAGGAGAATGACCAAGAGTCAGAGAGATATGCAAGAAGATCGCCAGTCGAGCGTCCCTTCCGGAATCCATACTGACGATCTGAAAGAAGATTGTGAAAAGAAAGGTTTTTAAGAATCTTCCTATTAACGATAGATTCAAAAACTTTGGAAAGGCAAGAAATCAAAGCAATTGGATGATAGCTGGAGGGTTGAGAGCGATCAGCCTTCTTTGGGACAGGCTGAATAAAAGCGAACTTCCAGCACGAAGGAAAAGTACCAGATGAGAGACAAAGACGAAAGAGTTTGCCAAGACAGGGTGTCAGCACAGAAGCACAGTTCTTAAGAACAACAGGAGGAACACAATCAGGACCATACGCCTTCCTAGAGTTGATCCCAGATAGGGCAGAAAAAAACATGTTTAGAAGAGATTCTAATTTCAGACATAATAAAGTCAGAAGGGGAAGGAGATGGAGGAACAGCACCGGAATCGTCCAGGGTTGAATTGTAAGCGAAAGTTTGAACGAAAAGTTCAGCTTTGGCAGGAGAAGAGACGGCAACTGTGCGGTCAGAATGGAAAAGATGAGGGAAAGAAGAGGAATTAAAGTTGTTGAAGAGGTTCTTAGCTAGATGCCAGAAAGAGCGAGAAGAATTAGAATTGAATAGATTTTTCACATTTTTGTTTAATGAAGGAATTTTTGGCGAGTCGAAGAACAGATTTTGCACGATTCCGGGCAGAAATATAAGCTGAGTGAGATCCAGGAGTTGGATAGCGACGGTACCTTCTGAAAGCATCCTCTCTGTTGCAGATAGCATTAGAACAAGTAAAGTTAAACCAAGTTTTTTTTACATTAGTAGTAGGAATAGAATATGGAATGTACGCCTCCATGCCCGAGAGAATCACCTCTGTGATGCTCTCAGCACACCCAGAAGGGCCCCGGCCACGGGAGCCCTGATGACTTTACGAAGGGTAGAGATGAACAAGGTTAGAACGAATTGGAACTTGGAGAATATTTAGAAGACACTTATCCCGAGAAGTACCAGTCGCTTTGGATCGCTGGGCTAGAACGTTACAAACCCTCTTTCGCCTTCACCGTTCATCTGGTGAGGCTGTGTATTTATATACACTCCAACTGTCGTCACGATTTAGAAGATTTTCTTACCCATCGGTATGAGCTCTGCACAGTATTCAATTGAAAAAATATGTGAAAAGAAAATAAGCGCTCTTTTAGAGCGCATTGTATACGCAGTAAACCCTCGTCCAACGCGGGGGTTAGGTTCCTCGAGAACGGCGCGTTAGGTAAATCCCCGTTGGACAAACTTAATACCTTATGGGATAAATGGGGATACGTGAACGCCGCCGCGTAAAGTCTCCCATTAATACTTAGATAAGTAGATTTTTTTATTCACACACAAATGAATTTCCGTACCTATATTGTATATGAAATAAGAACATAATAAAATCATAACCATAATGATATTTACATATGATAAATAAAAATATATTAAATGAAAATAGCACGCATCTTTTCTTCTCTTTCGGATGGTGCGTATGGTAAACCCATTCACGTGATACTCGTGGCCAAGTGATGTTATGCTCATACCACCCCGCAACTTATCTAGAATCTTTATTTTTTCGGCTAATGTCATAACCACCTTAGAACTTTTCTTATCTTCACTATCACTCGCAAATGCTTTACGTTTTGGTGCCATACTGCTGTCTAAGGGTAATAGCAAAACAACGACAAAATACGACAAAAACAATCCAACATAATTTCATTGAACTTAACGCGGTAGCGGGACTGAGACAAAGGGTAATGCGAGAGGTGACGCGGGAGAGAGGGTGATGCGGGAGTGTTGGGGAGTGTAGGTGAAAACATTAGAGCGCGCATTGGCACGCGTGCAGTACTACTGTATTAGAGTGTTTGGCGGACCGTGTATAATCAAATTTTCCGCTTTCGGCAAATAATTGTTCGCATTTATTTTCCCGTGTATAAGCAAATTCACGCTGGACAAACGCGCGTTGGACGAGGGTTCACTGTACTTTGACATTTCATAATAATATTGTGATAAACGATCGTGTACTCCAGTATGCTTTCCAATCTATATGTTCAAAGAATAATAATCATGAAAATATTCCACCCAATTGTAAAGCAGGAACAAAAATAATCCTAAATTATCCTAAGACGACTCTGTAAATCGAGTAGAAAACCTCATATATTAAACGAGACATCTAATACACTATCGAGCTAAAATGTGTCTGTGTGTGTCCGCTTTTTTCGGAACCGTGCACAGCCTAAACGGCACAGCGGAAAATTCTGCAACCACCACCAACTGATAGCCCATGAGCTGACGATGTGCTCTGTCAAGTTTCCCGGTCCTAGGTCACCGGTTACTGGGTCCGAAGGCCCCAGCACCGCGAACTACAGAAAAGAACGCAGCCGTGAAAATCTTGAGCTTCACATTTATACTGTAATATATATACTGCTACCCGCACGGAGGGCGTAATGGGGAGAGGGGTGGGGGTAATGGGGTAATGAATGGCTTTTTACTTTTGGGGGGTAATGAATGGCTTTTTACTTTTGTGGGGGGGTAATGGGGGAGTGGGGGTGGGAGGGTAATGGAGTAGAGAGCTTTATATAATATAATTTTAAATCTACAACCAATAAAAAAAAATGAAGTAGTAACAAAAAAATCCGGAGGGCGATAGCGAGCTACCGCTTGTCCTATACAATTGAGCTAAAATGTGTCTGTGTGTCTGTCCGCTTTCTTCGGAACCGTGCACAGACTAAACGGCACATCAGAAAATTCTGCAACCACCACCAACTGATAGCCCATGCGCTGCCGATGTGCTCTGTGAAGTTTCCCGGTCCTAGGTCACAATTACTGGTTCCGAAGGCCCCAGCACCGCGATAAAACTACAGAAAAGAACGCAGCCGTGAAAATCTTGAGCTTCACATTGTGTGACATATACTGCTACCCGCCCGGAGGGGTGGGGGTAATGGGGATAATGGCGTTTTTTACTTTTGTGTGTGGGGGTAATGGGGGAGTGGGGTGGGGAGGTAATGGGGGAGATGGGTGGGGGTAATGGGGGTAATGACGTTTTTTTAATTTTGTAGCTGGATCACAGTGCTACCCGCCCGGAGGACCAAGTTGTACAACGGTCGCGAGCGATAGCGAGCTACCGCTTGTTATTTCTAAAAAGAATTGTTTGCATTATACGAGGGTGGACTGAAAAGTAATGCCTCCACTCAATTAAATTTTAAATGGGTTGAAGGATTTTATCGAAACAAAAGCAGATATGTACCTCAGAGTTCATTCTTCAAAACGATATATGTACTTTTCTATAAAATCACCCTCTACCTCGATACATTTAGGACAACGATAAATGAGTTTTTGAAATCCATCCTGGTAAAACTCGGAGCTTTGACTACGAAACCAAAATTTCACAACGGCCTTAACTTCGTCAGACTCGTAGCGATTTCCGCAGAGATGTTCTTAAGTTTAGGAAAGAAGTGAAACTCGCATGGTGCTAAATCGGGGCTATATGGTGGATGCGGCAAGACGGTGAAATACAGATCCTCAATTGCTTCTCGCTTTTGAACAATGGTGTGAGGTCGTGCATAGTCATGGTGAACAATGACTGCGTTTTTGTGGGTGCGAACCCTCTTGATCCATTTTTTCAACTTCTTCAGAGCTTCACTATAACGTGCGGAGTTGATTGCTGCCTCTCTTTCCGTAAAGTCTATGAGAACACCATTGATATCTCAAAAAAAAGCCAGCATAACTTTTCCAGCCGATTTTTTAACTTTGAATTTTTTTGGTTGCGGTGAATTTTTGTACCGATATTCCATGGATTGTCGTTTAGTTTCAGCATCATAATGGTGGACTCACGTCTCGTCTCTTGTCACATTGATGTCCAAAAATTCATCTCTTTCATTTTCGAAGCGCTTTGTAAATGCGTAGTCTCTCAATTTTCATCTCGGCAGTGAGCATGCGAGGCACCCATCTAGTGCAGACTTTTCGGTAACCGAGAATACTGATAATGTGTCCCACTCGCTCTTTGAAGATATCGAACATTGCAGCAATTTCATTTTGTTTAATGCGATGATTTTCACGAAACAGTTCGTCAATGTAGTTCCGATGAGACTCGTCGGTTGCCGTTACAAGCCTTCCACTTCGCGGTTTGTCTCGCAAATCTTTTTGCCCTGCTTCTCCTTTACACTGCCTCGCCCAAAGTCGAACGGTGCTCACATCAACACACTGTTTCCCGTACACAGCTTGCATTCGCCGATGAATGTCTATGGGAGCAACACTCTTCGCGGTAAAAAAAAAATTCAATTACGGCACGTTGCTTGAAGCTAACGTCTTTACTCATTTCCATTGTAATTGATACTGAACCAACGTGAGGAATAAGTGTAGGTTATATGAGGCTATAACACAAAACCGGTTTTATCTGGTTATCTCTAAACAATCTGGAATGGGGCAGGGATATCAAGTTACAATACAAAACCGGTTTTATCTGGCTACCTCTACACAATCCACAATTATTCAAGTGACGGCATTACTTTTTAGCTCATCCTCGTACAAAGCAATGAGGATGTAACTATTTCCACCATTATTTGCGAGGTTATTATACGAACAAAAAAATAATCTCTTGACATGTTAATACATATTGCATGTATATGTGATGTATTATTATTGTTTCTAAAAATATATATTAACTAATTAGTATATATAATATAGTGTGTATTAACTAATTCAGCCATTATTTTAAGTTTAATGAAGAATAAACGTAATCTCTTAACATGTTAATAAATATTTTATGTACAGGGTGTCCATAAAGTCACGCATCATAGGAATATAAGCAATGTCTATTTATTTATATCTCCATCAGGCCAAATATGTTGAGGAACATTCAAAGAAACCTGCTTTATCGTTCACAAACATGTTTTGAGATTGGTGGGAATCATTTCCACCAATCTCAAAACATGCGTGACCTTTTAAACACCCTGTATATGTGATGTATTATTATTAATTCTAAAAATAAATGTATGGATTAATTATTTCCACCATTATTTGTAAGTTTCTATACTAATAAAAAAAAATGTCATGAGATGTTAAAATATATTGTTTGCAGATGTGTTTCTATTTACAACTTATTCATTTTTAAGTTATGTATATGTATGCATCTTAATAAGTTTGTTGACAACAAGGATGGGATGTGAGCGTTGTCGCCCGAAGGTCAGAAAAAGATAAGGAAATATAAAATAAAAATATATATCTATATTGATTATTAAAAGCATTTTAACAACCACATTGAGGTCGGGGATTCGACTTCCGATGGTGTAATATCACTGTTATGCCTAAGACAGGACTGAATAGTGGCCGCTAAAGTTCATAGTATGACGTCACACATATACACATAAAAAATTATTTTCAAGTTTAGGTTAGGTTAAGTTACCTCTTTATACAGAGGAATATTGGGTTTGGGGGGGGGGAGTCAACCCACCCTTATCTTATCACGCTTATCATCCTTATGAACACCCTGAACCCCCCTCCACTCCCTTTCGAGAGATTAAAATTATTACTTTCTTCCCATTTTCCCCCCTCTTTTTCCCTCTCTACCTAAATGCGTACATACTACTTGAGACAATAGACAGACGAATAATAAATTGTTATGTACTGTAGTGAATATACAAATGTAAGTTATCTTACTGGCTGATGAACAGCCCAAAGAGAGCATTCTTCTTTATATATACGGTATATATATATATATATATATATATATATATATATATATATATATATCGTCCGCACAAGATGAGGAGAAAGAACGAACAAATGAAAAATGAGGAACCCCCCAGGAATCGAAACCGGGTAAATATATATTTTGTAACTCATCAAGAAATCCACTCGTATCAGACCAGAAATAGATCAAAGCTTGTTATACCTCAATTTAGATTGTCTTCATCTCAAAACTACTCATTTTCATTCGATTGAAACTATGGAATGACTTGCATGCCGATATAAAAAATATTGTGAATGTAAATTTGTTTAAAACCAAGTTGAAATCCCGATTAATAATGGCATACTAACAAAAATCTAGGATTAATATCCACTAATATTGTTTAATATTGTCCATTAATATTGTTTAATATTGTAATACATGTTTTAACTATTAATAATACTTATTTACTTATTTATTTATTTATTATTATTAATTTATAACTAGCTGCTTATTTTTAATAAGAGCCCAGTAAAGCCTGAAGCTTAAGGGACAAATTAAATAAAATAAGTAGTCGAGCTTCAGAATTATTCATGTCATTGTAAATTGAAAAAATTTATTTATTTTATTATTATTAATAAAGGTTATTCTATCTATTCTATCTAATTGCCGGTCGGACATGCTAATCACTACACCAAGGTCCCCGATCACTCAGAAGTCGTAATTCTCCTACATACGAGCGGATGATCCCGGGTTCGATTCCTGGGAGGTGCCTCATTTTTCGTTTGTTCGTTCTTTTCCTCATCTCGTGCGGACGCTCTTCTACGCAAGCGTCGTTCTTTACATTAATTATACTGTGTTGTTTGCAGTTTAAAAAAATATATATATACAGGGTCTCCCATAAGTCCGGCATCATAGGAAAAATAATAAAAAAAGGCAAAACAAAAGCGTTTATTTACAGAACGTGCTCAATATGTCCACCATTGTTTTCAATACACAAATTCAGACGCGATACCCAGTCGGCAAGCACACGGTGAATGATGTCAGGAGTAATTGTGTTACATGCCCTAATAATGCGCTGCCGCAAATGTTCAACACTCCTAATTTTCTCTGCGTATACCAGCGCTTTCAAGTGGCCCCAGAAATAAAAATCTAGTGGCGTGAGATCCGGGCTTCTAGCTGGCCATTCCACAGGCCCTCGACGTCCTATCCAATGACCAGGGAATTGTTGGTACAGGTATTCCCTTACTTGGGTGCTGTAATGTGCAGGAGCGCCGTCTTGCTGGAACCATGTTGGGAAATTTCCTTCTTCGTTCAAGACACTGGGAAATGCTTCTTCCTTGAGCATACGTAGGCAGGTGCCTCCAGTGACATGTTCATCGAAAAAGAGGGGGCCTATGATGCGATCCTTCCAAATGCCACACCATACCATCACCCGAGATGCACCTTGTTCCTTTGAAGAGGTATACCAGTGATAGTTGTTTTGAGACCAGTAGCGGGTGTTCTGTCGATTTACCTCACCATTTCCATAAAAAACAGCCTCGTCACTGAACAGAATGGTGGACGGGAAACTGGCATCCCGAGCATATGAATTATGGTTTGTAGAAATAGAAAAATATGAATTTCTGCTATGATGCCGGACTTATGGGACACCCTATATATATATATATATATATATATATATATATTATATATATATATATATATATATATATATATATATATATATATATATATACAGGGTGTTTAAAAGTCCCTATCTATATCAGTGAAAAAGTAGCAAAAAGGGTAAAATTCAATAACAATATAATAGAAGGCATACATTTAATGAATACTTAAGCATATGATTCTACATGAGCACCATCAGTATCTCTACAGAGTTCGAATCTGTCAGCAGCATTGCGGAACACATTTTGGAGCATGACAGGGGTTATTTTTTTAACTGCTGTTACAATACGAGCACGTGAATGTTCCAGTTTCATTCAGATGGCATTTTAAACACCGTCGTCTTTCAACAGGATGGGGCACCTTGTCATTACGCAAACATTGTTCGGGAGTACCTAAATGAACGATTTCCAAATCGGTGGATCGGAGGTGGAGGCAACAGGCCCTGGGCGGCTTGATCTCCTGACCTAACGCCCTTGGATTTCTTTGCATGGGGCTTTATCAAATCAAACGTCTATCAAACGAGGATTACAGATCTGCAAGATTTACTTGCTCGTATCGTAACAGCAGTTACAAAAATAACCCCTGTCATGCACCAAAATGTGTTCCGCAATGCTGCTGACGGATTCGAACTCTGTAGAGATACTGATGGTGCTCATGTAGAATTATATGCTTACTGTAAGTATTCATTAAATGTATGTCTTCTATTATAGTGTATATATGGGATGAATTTCACAATTAAACACGTGAAATGAATGAATGATGCAAACCCCATTTTTTTTCCTTGTGGGTTTGCATCATATATATAGGATATATAATGAACTAACGGACGATCTGAAAGAAGTATCTGAAACATTCAGAGCCCAGTATGAATCATTGAATCAGTCTTTAGTACCCCAAAAATTGACAAGCGATACCTGACATAGATGCATTCCTTGAAGAGAAATTGCAAGCAGAGTGTATAACAGACTTTGATTTTACCCGAGAAGATATAGCGAGAGCTATAGGACAAATGAAACCACATTCAGCTGCAGGTCCGGACAATTGGAACTCATTATTATTGATTAAAAACTGTAAAAATGAACTAGGTACACCCTTATACTAGATATGGAGATGATCCCTAGACACTGAGGAAATACCGAACATCTTGAAAAGAGCAAACATTGTCCCTATATATAAAGGAGGGGATAGATCTCAAGCAAGAACTATAGACCAGTGTCATTGACGTCCCACCTCACCAAAGTATTTGAAAGAATAGTTAGAGAGAAAATCTATGACTTCTTGGAGACTCTGGAAAAATTCAACGAAAATCAGCACGGATTCCGATCAGGAATATCATGTCTATTACAACACTATAACAATATTCTAGATGCACTGGAAGGCAATGACAATTCCGATGTCATATACAGATTTTGCTAAAGCTTTTGACAAACGTGACCATGGTATAATACCACATAAAATGAAATATATGGGAATAACAGGCAAAGTAGGAAGATAGATCTACAACTTCCTCAGAGAACGTCTACAGGTCGTCAAAATTCAAGGTATATCATCATTAGAATCGGAAGTACGCCGCTCAGTACCACAAGGTACAGTACTGGACTCACTCCTGCTCATTATCATGCTAACAGACATAGACAGTGCCGTAAACAACAACAGTATAATAACATCCTTTGCAGACGATACAAAGATCAGCAGAAAAATCAGCGATGCAAATGAAATGGAGGCATTGCAGAGGGACACGAACAAAATGTACAAATGGTCATAAGACAACAATATGACATTTAACAAAAAAAATTCAGCTCTTGAGATATGGTAGAAATGAGGAACTTAAACAGACTGCATATTATGCTCCAGATAGACACGAAATTCAGAGAACCATGAAAACGATCGATTTGGGGGTAATAATGACCGATGATGCGAAATTCGAAACACAAAATCAGATAGCGATAAACAAAGCGAAAAGAGTCGCGGGACAGGTACTAAGAACGTTCAAAGGAAGGGACGGGACAGTAATGATTCCTTACTTAAATCCTGCTCAGTCTTGACGTTCCCATATAAAATTCCCATATAAAACGGAAGAAACTAATAAACTAGAAGAAACTCATAAACATTTCAAAGCTAAGATTGATGGCTGCAAAGAACGCAATGACTGGGAAAGACTACGTAAACTAAATCTGTACTCCCTGGAAAGAAGAGAGAGGTACACCATAATCTACATATGGAAAATGATCGAAAAACTGGTACCAAACCTCAAACTAAACCCAATTACCATCCAAACAACACTGGAAAATAGGAAAGGTAGAATACGTAGTGTTCCCAAATTAAAGGCCCGACAAGGGATCTCTTCAACAAAGAAGGAAAATAGCTTGGTTGTGAGGGGGCTAAGACTTTTTAACCAGCTTCCAAAGGACCTCAGAAACGTTACAGGGGTCAAAGTTAAAGTCTTCAAGAGAAGACTAAATGCCTGGCTCAGGACGGTACCAGATGAGCCGGGTGTACCTAGCTATGTGTGGTGGAGAGCGCAAAAAAGCAACTCGCTCCTTCACCAAGCCAGGCCTATAGGCGGGGCCACCAGCTTGACCTTCGTATGAAGAGAGACCAACACACGGAACATCAACGAGGTTTACGAGGTATAAACAGTTAGGATAAGATTTCTGAGAAGTCGAATGACTGCAATGCGAGAAACAGACAAATCTGTTTCAGAATTGTGCCTTGAGATGAGAGTAAAAGGCTGAACTATGTACTGTATATCGATGAAATGAGAGACGAAAGACTGAAGCAAATTTTCAGGATAGACACAGAACGCGAACTAAAAGGAAAACCGATGCAAGAACTAATGAAACAAATATAGTCAAAGCAAGATATACGTAATCCTTTCACGAACCCTGTTATTATTAAGGACAACCTCGAACTGCCAACTGACTATAGAACAGTTTCGCATCAGATACATGGATTACTCATCCACCATTTAAATCCACCATGCAGAGAAAAGGCAATATGTCTGAACTTTGCCCTTCAACACATAATGGTGATTTAGACTATTAAATATAGATTTAGATTATTAGATGGTGATTTAGTTTATTGAGATACACCTATTTTCTCTGATGAAAGAACATTTCCTTTTGGCAACTGAAAAATGGATGATAACTCGAAAAATATTTCACTTAAAGCAAGAAGTAGCAACGTAATTTATATTAACTGAGCTTGGCTTAGTGGCTTTGCTTGGAGAGGGAGAAATAAAAGTAAAGGAAAGATTTACATCAGATCAGTATCTCGAGATCCTTGCGGAAGTGATTCTAACATCAATTAAGCCATGACCAAATCACATGCAGAATTTAGTCTTTATCATTGAAAGGACTCCCATTCGTACAATAAGGAAACTTTGACTGGCCAAGAAGAACGTGTGACCCGAGTCCATTTGAGAACCTCTGGGCTATAACGGTAAACAAGTGACAGATGAGGCAGGAAAAAGCTGTACAATTTTATTGATACATAATTAGTGCCTGCAGACCAACAATGTTCAAGATTTAACTAGGTCACATTAGAATTTTTTTTCAATTTTCGTATAAGTTATTCCATTTGAGACCTTTTCCTTATACCAGTTTAACTGGGCCAGAATAAGTGACTTCTGGCACACTAAGGAACGAGCGACTTTGTCTTTAGTCTCGGCGTTTCAGTTCAGAACATTTAAATCTTATACATTATCGCTACTTCACTTGAATGTGGTACTAAATACTGAAAATAACCAATTAATATACGATTAGTATATATTCATCAAAATCGCTAAATATAAAGCTCATAGCAAAGGACATAAGTTATTAACATATTAAATACTCAACTGAAGCATACGAGTATAAAAATATTAGAAAAAATTATGAATGGAAACGCGTCTGAAAACACTAAAAAAAAAAGAAGTTAACACCTTTTATATCCTCAGTTTTTAAAAACGATAAAGCAAAATAGATTTTGACCGCCGATTTACAGGGATAAGCTTGATGAGCGTCTCACATACTAAGGTATATCAATACAAATTTAGATACATAATTTACCAAATTTAAATACATGTATTTTACCATTTCAGACTTAATGTATATTTCCGTGTCCATTAAACTTTTTACGAAAAATTTCGAAATTTTGCGAAATAGATAAATAATTATAATGTTGGTTGCAATCAGAATGCCTTAAATTAATTTCTGAAGAACAATTATCCTCCCACTTCTTCAAATAAAGTAAAAAAAATTTAATTCACATAAACAAGAGCAGCGAGCATGGGTGAAAAAAAAAGGGTTCCAAAAACCTTTTTCAGATATTTTCATTCGCAACAAGAAAGAAAAATATATTATTTTCTGATATCAGCTACCTAAGAATATAATCCGTAATCAACATGTTACCTCTCTACCACGTACCACGCCATGTAAAGTAGGCAGAGTGTAAGAAATTTTTAAGACACTTTCAGTCACAGCAACAAAGTAATTCATATACGAAGGAAATTATATGATTACTTCCCACTCAATGTCATTTCCATTCCCATCCGCGGTCCACAAATGAAAATGCACAAAAGTGAAAAATCCACATTTGAGAAAAGTGTTTCTTGATTTGAGAAACAATGTCACTCCATTCCCATTCGTGGGAAAGGCGAATGAAAACCATAGGAGCTGAAATAAAGGTCTCCGAGGCTCTTAAAAAGGTTACGATTTTTTTTTAGTTTGAAAAGATTGTGTACTGTGTAAGATGTATGTATGTGTAGTGAGAAATAGAGGGAGAAGTGTGTTTGAGTGCAAGCTGGACTGCTCACAGGGTAAATGAGACACAAAAAAAGGTCAGCTAAAGAGGACAGTGACAGAAGAAACGGTAGTTCTAGCATCCGTCTACTGCCTAACTTCTCCCGCTAGAGTACTTCCCTGGTCAATTGCTTTCTACAGTCTCTTTATATATATATATATATTATATATATTATATATATATATATATATATATATATATATATATATATATATATGTGTGTGTACACACACCCACACACACCCACACACACCATAATGTACTTATGGAAATTATAAAAAAACTGGTACCAAACCTCAAACTAAACTCAATTACCATCCAAACAACGCTGGACAACAGGAAAGGCAGAATATGTAGTGTTCCCAAACTAAAGGCCCGACAAGGGACCTTCTCAACACTGAAGGAAAATAACTTGGTTGTGGCCAAGACTTTTCAACCAGCTTCCAAAGGACCTCAGAAAAGTAACGGGGGTCAAAGTTGAAGTCTTCAAGAGAACTGAATGCCTGGCTGAGGACGGTACCAGATGAGCCGGGCGTGCCTGGCTATGTACGGTGGAAAGCACAAAAAAGCAACTCGCTCCTCCACCAAGCCAGACCTATGGCTGGGCCACCAGCTTGACCTCCGTGTGAAGAGAGACCAACGCACGAAACAACATAAGGTTCATAAGGTAAGGTGTGTATATAATATATTATATATATATAATATATATATTATATATATATATATATATATATATATATATATATATATATATATATATATATATCAAGGATAGGCACAGTGTATAACAAAGAAGCAGAGTCATGTCAATGTCAATCGGTTTTTTTTTCATAAAGTGCAAGAAATTAACACCAAAGATGAACTTTTCGAGATTTTTTCATTGCAAAATCAGCAATAACATCTTCAAATGATGTTTTTCGCACAATCTCATTCTCATTAGAGAGCAGTGCAAGGGAAGACAAGCGTTGTTGTCCCATGGTTAATCGGAGACAGTTTTTTATCAGCTTTAGCTTCGAAAAAGAACGCTCCCCTTCACAATTCGTTCCCAAGATGAAAAGATCCATCTTTAGAACAATGTAAACATTCGGAAAGCTGCTGATCAGTTTGTCAGATATTTGGGCTTTGAGCATATTTGCCACTGTTTTTTCTCTGCATGCAAATGCAGGAACAACAGGAATTCATCAGTGAATGTTTTTTCAAGATCTGCTGAATATTCACTGGCATTGATTGGCCTGTTCTTCACTTGATCTACTCTCTATGTGAGAATAAGATTTTGCTTCAAGAACATTTTCACAAGGTTCACTATCATCCTGATCCAACTGTATCATTAATGGTGATGAGTCCATTGGAGATTTGCACTATCACTTTTCACATCCTTGTTTATGAACTTTAAAATAGATCCCTTGATCCCCTTCAATGCTTCATCCTTCTTTTCTCATTTATTCCTCTTCTCATGTCCTGACTCATGCTTTCTTTTATATCCATTTGACATATTGGAAGACTGGGGAGGGTTGGATCACCTAAAATGAGAAAATAAACAAAATTGTATATGAGTAAATAATTTGAAATTAATTATTATTATTATTATTATTATTATTATTATTATTATTATTATTAAAAAAGTATTCAAGATAATTTTGATCACCCATCTACCCATAGAAATCGATACACCATAAAAATGCATCCACCAAAGGGCCTACGAAACAGAGGTGCCTAGGGCCGACGAGGATCTCAATCCCACTGGGTGTCGGAGGAGGATGAAATTGCAAAGCTGTGGAAAAAACACTACTCTAACATTCTTAACATTGTGAGTAGGGATAATTTTAAGACAGAGTGCAGCGAAACGCCTTTGGGAGGGAGAAGGGAAAATACTTTGATATCAGTTGCTGAAGTAAAGAAGTTAATTAAAGAGTTAAAGACTGGTTCTGCGTCACGGGTAGATGACCTATCGAATGAGCACTTAAAATATGCCAATGACGTGGTATGTCTGCATATATAATTGATCTTATCAGCCATGCTTGCCCATAGCTATATCCCTGCAGAGTTCATGAGGGTATATATCTTTCCCCTGGTCAAAAATAAGTATGGAGACATTCTGTCCTGCAATAATTACAGGCCTATTGCTGTCGCTTCCTGCTTCTCGAAACTACTAGAAAAACTCTTGTTACTCCGATTAAATGATTGCCTATGGACATCTCTTAGTCAGTTTGGTTTTAAAAGTTCCCACTCAACTGACCTGTGTATCTGTGTACTTAAAGAAACAATATCTAAATACATTGACGGTAATTCAACTATTTATAGTTCCTAGATATAAGTAAGGCATATGATAGAGTGAACCACAATGTGTGTGTGTGTGTGTTTTGTTTATATATATATATATATATATATAACGGGTGTGCCATAAAAAGGGTACATTTTAAAAAGGCTATAAAATCAACATTTATCATTTAATTTTAATAAAACTTCTACACAATAAAACGTATGTATTTCTCTATATGCAAACAGGTTTTCAGATTGAAATATCAAATATTTTTTCGAACAACACATTGTCGTGCTTTGTAAGGTTTAAACCAAAAATATTTGCTGAAGAAGAAGTCTTAACCCACGTACAGAATAGAAAAGACATATATATGATAATAAAGGTTTCATATTGAAAATCAGTTTCTGCGTGTGTGTGTGTGTGTGTGTGTGTGTGTGTGTGTGTGTGTGTGTGTGTTGTACCAAACTGATGACCAATATGGGCAAACTGTTTATTTGTTTTGTGGTCAGTGAGAGATATGCGAAAAATTGTCTATCTCATATATATTGTTTAATTATATGACAAGAAATCGATTGTTAAACAAAAAATTTTTCCTTTGGGTTTGGAGAGTTAATGTTATTATCTTTATGGGAAATTCAAAACTATCTTTAATTGCTGGCACATTTTATTTTTATTTACAAGTGTAAGAACAAAATCATTAATTTGCAATGGGTAAATAGATATTTTGTAACTCATCAAGAAATCCACTCGTATCAGACCAGAAATAGATCAATGCTTGTTATACCTCGAATGTCTTCATCTCAAAAACTATCCATTTTCATTGGATTGAAACTATGGAATGACTTGCATGCCGATATAAAAAATATTTTGAATGTAAATTTGTTTTAAACCAAGCGAAATCCCGATTAATAATGGCATACTAACAAAAATCTAGGATTAATGTCCACTAATACTGTTTAATATTGTCCATTAATATTGTTTAATATTGTAATACATGTTTTAACTATTAATAATACTTATTTACTTACTTATTTATTTATTATTATAAATTTATAACAATTAGCTGCTTATCTTTAATAAGAGCCCAGTAAAGCCTAAAGCTTAAGGGCCAAATAAAATAAAATAAATAGTCGAGCTTCACAATTATTCATGTCATTGCAAGTTGAAAAATTTATTTATTTTATTATTATTAATAAAGGTTATTCTATTCTATTCTATTCTATATAGACTTCATTATACACATATGTGGAATGGATTGTCAGTCAGAGTGATTCAAAGTAATTCGGTCGAATCCCTTTATAAATGGAATAGATGTTTATCTTTCCGTAAACCCCCAGTTAGAAGCATTTGATAAACGCGTACAGAGGTTGCGCAATTTTCACGCGGAGTCCCTCCTCTTTACATTAAAATTTTCGCTTTATCTTTAAATTTGATTCTTCCCTTTCAACTTCTCTTCTTTGTTTTGTTTTAAAACTTTTACTCGTCTTTAAATTTTCTTACATCTTTTAACTTTCCTTCTTAAGCAGTCAGTCTCGTAGGTACCTCTGTGTTAGGACATTATTATGCCTTCAGCACTCCAATGCAGTTCAAATTTCTATATGGTTATGCTAGGTTATTGGGCGAATTTCGTTAAAATGGGGTAAGGCTAGTTTAGATTAGGTTACTCTCGGTATTTAAATAAAATAACTTTCGTCGATTTAAATTTAATTGTTAAAATGTAAATTACTTTTTCTTTTAAAATGTTCGTAAGAGCAGTTATGTCATGGTATGAATGCCATTCGCAATAGATTTCAAGAAAGAGAAAAAACAGTAGTCTTGAAATTTTATATTATACCGGGTGTACATAAAGTCAGGATCTATTTTTGTGAAGCACTTGGAAATTATATGGAATTCAATCATAAAATGATAAAGTGGTAACATTTATTAAATAATTAAGAGTAGGATTCGACGTGACGCCCATCAGTATCCCTGCACAGCTCAAATCGTTCCGCAGCATTTCTAAACACATTCTGGAGCATTTGCGGGGTTATGTTATCTGCAGCAGTTCGTATACGTGTACGTAAGTTTTCAAGACTCGTAATCTTCGTCTGATAGACGTGCGATTTGATAAAGCCCCATGCAAAGAAATCTAAAGGGGTTAAATCTGGTGATCTCGCTGGCCAAGGTCTTTTGTTGCTTCCGCGTCCGATCCAGCGATTTGGAAAACGTCCATTTAGATAATCCTGAACAATTTTGGCATAGTGACAAGGAGCACCATCATGTTGATAGACGACGGGGATAGGATTGTATTGTCCAATAGAGTTTTTAAAATTATCTTTAAACGAAGGGAGGAGTTTGTACAGAAAGGAATAATCATTCATATTTCGTTGTTAATCTGTCGTTTCCCTTCCAACTTATAACTTTACTGCTTGCAGACAAATTTTAAAATGAAAAATCTTTAGCAAGCGTATATATATATATATATATATATATATATATATATATATATATATATATATATATAGTGTGGATGTTGCTGATAAATAAATATTTATATGGCCACAGTTTTCTCCCCGTCTGATTTGATCAAAGTTATTAATTTATTTTTTTTCGTGCGATTTGTTCGGTGAACTATTTAATTCTGCCGGTTCAGTCTGTATATATATTTATGTGAAGTTGTACGAGAGAGAGAGAGAGAAGAGAGAGAGAGAGAGAGAGAGAGAGAGAGAGAACAGATTTCGTCATGAACTTGACACTAGCGCATGGTTTTTGGAAGATATCTATAGGAAGACTCCATTTCGCACCCCGGAGCAATTCAGTTCGCACCTGTGCAAACAATAGATGAAAATAGAAAATAAAATTTGATGTTTGTACTTCTCTTCTAAAGCATATATATATATATATATATATATATATATAAACAAAATCTTTTTTCTGATCATTATGCCGTGTCTAATGATTTCTTGTCTAACTTGAAGTTTGTTAACGAAAAAATTGCAAAATAAATAACTTTGTTGAATAAACAAATAAATTTGTTAAACGATATTAAGTTTTCCTAGTGAACT
Organism: Bathynomus jamesi; assembly: GCA_023014485.1. Lineage (NCBI taxonomy): Eukaryota > Metazoa > Arthropoda > Malacostraca > Isopoda > Cirolanidae > Bathynomus > Bathynomus jamesi. Next base: position 841,700 of record JAJOZX010001477.1, on the reverse strand, counting down.
TCAAATTACGATAAATTAGGATAGATGAAAGAGGAAAGAAAATAAAGAAATAATAAATTTAAATAAATTATAATAAATAATAAAAGGCACATCACGACAATATATAATAATGCTTGATAATACTATGTTTTGTTGGTGATGTTTTTTGTGTGGTGGTTGTGCTCGTATATATTTTACTATCGGGGTTTTGCATGCATCAGTTTGTGTGGTGGTGGTGGTTGCGCTAGTATGACGATTGTTGGTGATGTGATGCTTGTTTTGTGTGTGATGGTTGTACTAGTATGACGATTGTTGGTGATGTTTTTTTGTGTGGCTGAAATTAGAAATAAATTTATTTGTTGTGAAATTATTAAACAAGGCTGTTGAATTGAAATGCTTTACAGTGAGGTTACATGAAGATTGGACTTGAAAGTGTTTATCCGTACACGATTTTTAGATGAACTTTTCCGTGGGGGAGGGTTTATACGAATTTTAGATGAAATTTTTTCCGTTGAGAGGGTTTACACGAATTTTAGATGAACTTTTTTCCGTGAGGGAGGGTTTACACGCTTTTTAGATTAACTTTTTTCCGTGGGGAGGGTTTACACGCTTTTTAGGTGGACTTTTTCCGTGGGGAGGGTTTACACGATTTTTAGATGGACTTTTTTCTGTACGAATATCCCTATATGTCCCATATATACAGTATATATATATATATATATATATATATATATATATATATATATATATATATACTGAAATATTCCGTAGGTAGCAGTGAATAAAAATATTTCTCAAAACGCATTTATTGGCAGCGATTACGATCTAGAATGCCGGGCTGGTCGACCCCGGTTCGGCTCCCGCGTAAAGCTGTAGGTCCCCTCCGTCATATGATCTTAGATGTTGCGAAGGAGGTTAAACGACCACAATCATTCATTAGTTTAGGTCACACCATATATATATATATATATATATATATATATGGTGTGACCTAAACTAATTTCGTAAATAATGATTTTTTATGTTTGTGTAAAAACTAAAATAAAGACAGCAGTTTTGTATTTGATATGAAATTTTTTTTGCAAAAAATCGTGTTGTTCAGTCATTTTGCGATGAGAGAAATGGTTTTTAGTCGTTCAAAACTGTCCCTTTGTTTTTATGATATATAATATATATATATATCCTCCATTCAAAGTTTCATTAAATTAGTTTTATCTGCAATGAAGAAAGGGAGCAATTGAAATAAATTAGTAATTACTTATAGCAAAAGTAACTGTCTCGAATTTTGCAGGTGATAAAAATATATAGGTATAATATATATATATATATATATAATATATATATATATAGAGAATTCTAAGAAATTCAATGTACATGTTAATTGAAATAGAGAAAATTGAAATAGAGAAATTATTTTTGTAAAATTACGGCTAGTGTGAGTTACGTTAGCATGTCTCCGGTTTTAGAGCACATATTTTGCTTCATCTTCAAATTATTATAATTTTTTATTTTGAAATACAGGAATTGGTGTAGTAAATTCTTTTGATATATTAATTTCTGTTTTACTTTTTTATATATTCATTCATTTTTATTTATATAAGTGTACCGAGTTTTCTCTATTTGTTCTTCTTACATTTCACTGACAGTGGTTACATTTTTATTCTGAATTTCGAATTTATTGCAACAAGGGGTGTTTTGGGTTGACATTTTAATTTGGCCATTAAAAAGTAAAAAGATCCTTTTAATTCGCGCATTTGCATGGACAATATTACAAAAATTATGTCAGGATGTAATGCAGTCTCATTCGGTTAGGAATATTTTTATAGAGGCACGCAGTATACAATGATTGGATTTAATTTTTTTGTTTACATAGGTTGTTGCGTGTAATTTTGAGCTCATATTGTCTGTTCTTATTTAAAATAACGTTGTAAATTTGTAGTTTCAATTGGAAACGATAAATTATAGGATTTGTGTAATTTACAAACCATGCTCAGAAATCATAATTATAAATATTATAAATAAAAATTTATTATGAAAACTGAAATTGCTAGTTTATATTTAATTTTCTCGATTTGACCGTACGAGTTGGGTACTATCAATGTACTGATTATTGTGTAATGAAATTATAAGTGAAAGGGTGCGATTATTACCCATATCTGTTGTGTTTTTCGTGAAAATAGTATGTGCGTTCTGTTCAGGATTTTATATAAACATTTTCTTGTTCTTTCTATGTTGTCCTGATAGTAGCTGTATAACTATATAAACAACTGTTTTGAATGTAAAGCGATCTTTGATGAGGAATCGTTGGAATAGATTGTGAACTTGAAATTTGTGTAGCCAATGTTAAGAAAATTGCCCGTTATTTTTGGCACGCTATAGATTTGTTACAGGTTGTAAATTTGGTTATTAGCGTGAAATGTTATTTTATGCAAATGTGAAAATTATAAAGTTTGTTTTCGATTTTTATAAAATGATACAAAATATCTGATGTGTGGAATTTGCCCTTCTAATGATTTCTTCTCCATCTAACTTGAATTTTGTTAACGAAAAAGAAATTTCAAAATAAATAACCTTGTTGAATAAAAAATAAATAAATTGTTTAAACGATATTAATAAGTTTTCCTAGTGAACTTCAAATTACGTTAAATTATGATAGACGAGAGGAAAGAAAATAAAGAAATAATGAATTTAAATAAATTATAATAAATAATAAAAGGTAAATCACGACAATATATACTAATATTTGACAATACTATGTTTTGTATGATTATATATAATTAATATGACTATACATTTTCTGTACTAATATTTTGTTAATACTATGCTTTGTATGATTACATATTTTCCGTTCTATTATTTGACCATATATATGTCCCATTATATATCCATTAATTCATAAACAGAACGTTGTATTGGTGTTTTATTTATTCCTTGAATACGATTATATCATTTGTTTCGGTTTTCAGAATAATTAATTAATTGCTATTTGTCAAATAGATAAGTAACGATGCTGACAGCTCAACTTTCTAATCCAACTGACGGATGAAAATAAATAAAAATTAAAATAAATGGTGGTATTTAGTAATTCTCAATAATAAAAATTAAAATATATGGTGGTATTTAGCAATTCTCCCTAATAAGGTATACCTGAACAATTAAAATGCTATCTGGCAACTCAACCTTCTAAGTCAACATTAATATAAGGAATAATTAAAAAAATAAAGAATCTGGCAACTCAACCTTCTAAGCCAACATTAATATATGCTTTAATTAAATGATTATTGCTATCTGGCAACTCAGCCTTCTAAACCAACTGGCTGATTAATATATGGAATAATTAAATAAATAACGAATCTGGCAACTCAGCCAACTGGCTGATTAAGGGCACTATAAGAGAGCGCTGGCGGATGAAGAACCCCATATGAGCTTGGCGGTCGCCGAGCAAAAACCCTTCTCTTCCTTTCTCTCTCTCTTTCTTTCTGGCCCTTTGGGGGGTGAGGCCGTCCCACCTTCTCCCCCCAAAGAGGCCCCCTTAGGTTAGGTATGCCCCTTTGGGGAGTTCAGCTTGGGGGATAACTCCAAGTTGCATACCCCTTGCAACCTCGTTTTGCGGTTGGCAACAAAGGAGGGTGCCTTGCAACAAAGGGGGGTGGGGGTAGAAACAAAGGGAGTGGGGTTGGTAACAAAGGGGGTGGGGGGTTGGCAACAAAGGGGGTGGGATTGGCAACAAAGGGGGTGGGGGTGACAACAAAGGGGGTTGGGGTGGGGACTGATACTCTTGCAACATTACGTAACATTATGCAATATTGCAATGCAGTTGCACTCAAGTATTTTGCGCCCATACTACTCAAGCTTTCCATGAGTCCTGCCGTTTATCCTTTAAGCTAGGGGTTCCCAAACTTTTCCCACCAAGGACCCCTACATATTAATTCCGTACGGACATAGACCCCCACAAAAAAATTATGAATTCAGTTACAAACTATAGTATATTTCATAAACATAGATAGCTTTTAAATTAATGTAAAATTAAACATTCTACGCTCATTAAACCAGTTTAATAAACACTTACCGAATGTCTAGTGTGAAATGGAAATTTATTTTAATATAGTTAATGTTACTATTTTTCCAAAAGCTTAGAGACCCCGTGGAAGCTTCCTACAGACCCCTGGGGGTCTGTATAGACCACTTTGGGAATCCCTGCTCTAAGCTATGGGATTCTTGGTACGAAAACGTCTGTCTGTAGCTCCACTTAACTTTGACATTACTGTATTATTTCTAACCAACTGTATATATTTTTCTCCTTAGTATGTGAACTGTCATTGTATTAATAATATTTGTCATATGGACTATAGTTTGCCAATAAACTTTTTCATTTTCATATATAGGCTCCTCGTAGTGGTTAACGTTGCTGACTACAAATCCATCGACCCCGGGATAGAGACCCGGTGACGGCAGTCGGCGCGCAGCAAACCCAGTTGTTCATCCTTCCATACAATAAAAAATGGTTGGTAGATAAATGCGTACCCTAGGTAACTTTGTGGTTAAGACGATGGGCTGATGATGAGGCGTGGTTCAGACTCCACGTTAAACTATAGGTCTAAGGTGGAGTGACAAGCTTAACCTTCGTCAGAATGAACAATTCGGGCGGAAACAAAACCGAGGTTAACCCAGGTATATATATATATATATATATATATATATATATATATATATATATATATATATATATGGTATACATACACGTTTCAGATGTAAAGGGACTTATGGGACACCCTGTACATTAATTTTTTGGACTTGTACTTATCGGATCGATACGACCATACTAACTTAACCTAACTTAGGTTAAGACCAACCAATGTGGATAATATAATTATGCTAACAATCTAATTCACAATATACTTGTCAATAGAATATCGGTTTCTTTTAGCAACTTTTTTGATGAATAAATAATTTTATACAAAATAAACAAATTAGATATGTGTCGTCTGAATTGAACTGAAAAACAAATAATAATTTACTTTATGCACGAGTGAACGGGTTGTCTCAATCTTTCTTCACAAAATGTATCAGAAGGAATTTCCTCATTCTCTCATTTCTTTTTTCATGTCCGCATGGGAAAGTATACTGTAGCTCACTTGCTATATAAGTATAACTCACTTGGTATAGCTCACTCGCTATGTAAGTATAGCTCACTTGCCTGTATCTTATGGGAACACCGACGTTCCGTCGTTGGCATGCATCTATTACTAACGGCCTGTTGAACTTGTAGGATTAGCAAGTTTTGGGATTCGACTCCTGCCTGACACCCACAGGCCAACTACGTAAATTTGGTTGAGCCCAACCAAGCATTGTGTGGTTGGTTGAGTCCAACCAACCCTTTCTCTTTTCTTCTCCGTCTTTCCCTTTGTCTTCTCCTCCAATTTCCCTCTTTCTTCTCCTCTTTCTTCTCCTCTTTCTCGCATCTCCTCCTCCTACTCCCTAATTTTCTCTTCTGTTTGTCACATCACAGTTAATTTAAACAACAAAAAGTTATTCCTAAATAATTTGTTGTTATGCAATTAAAGTTAAAATAAAAATTTATTTGTCAAAGTTTAGATAAACATTTTGTAGTGAATGTCTTTTGTTTTGTCAAAAAGTAATTACATATGATTTTTCCTCATAAAATGTGAGAAAGTTTAAGGTAATTATATTCAGAAAGTTGCGTGTTGCAAAAGCGATTCTTGAACATTTAATATGTTACACAGGCCTGCGAATGAGAACTTTGTAAAAGTTGTTTTCTTACTAATAACTGATTTTATATAATGTAACTATGCTGATTTCGAATAAGGTGTCCATTTTTTCTATCACGTAAGGATTTTCTGCAAACTGGAAGAGAAAAAACAACAACATAAATAAATATTATTTACTTCAATTTACATTAGGTACCTATTTCGCTTTGTTATACTAATTACAAATGCAAACAACTTTAAAAAGAAAGAAGACTATTAACGTCAATTAGATATTCATCCTTATTTGTCCTGAGTTTTCTTATGAAATCTATGCCTTTTAGTTTCGAATGTACGCGCTGTTCCTTTTCTTTTAAGTAATAATTCTGGAGTATCCCGTTTCAACCATCCAGCAGTAATCAGCCATCATGCTGATGTCCCACCTTCCCTGATATCCCTTCTCCATTTCTTTAACGTCTTGGTGAAACCGTTCTTCTTGTTCTTCGCTGAGTGCTCCGAGATTCTCAGGGAAGTAATCCAAGTGTGACTGCAAGAAATGTAATTTTAAACTCATATTGCAACCCATCTCTTTGATCTTATTTAGCTTGTTGTTCACAATGTTTTGGTAATTTGGGTCCTTGTTGTTTCCCCAAAATTTGCTGATAACATCTTTAAAAGCAATCCACGCTTCTTTTTCAAGATTGTTCATTGTTCTTTCAAAGCGTTCATCGAAAGTCAGTTTTCTAATCTGGGGACCAACGAAAATTCCTTCTTTCAATTTTGCTTCTGAAAGAGTTGGGAATTTACTACACAGATACTTAAAACAATATCCATCTTCTTCCAAGGCCTTAACAAATTGCTTCATCAAGCCCAGTTTTATGTGAAGCGGAGGTAAAAGGACTTTCTTCGTGTCAACCAAACTTTCACGTTGAATGTTTTTAGAACCAGGTGTCAGGTTGATTCTGCGTGCCCATTCCTTTTTTATCCAGTGCTGAGTTCTTGCTCGGCTATCACATTCACGCAGAAAACATGGAAACTTCGTATAATCTGGTTGTTGACCTAACAACATACAAATCACTTTTAAGTCTCCACAAAGTAGCCAACTGTGTTCTTTGTATTTAACCTTAGCTAGAAGAAGCTCATGATTTTCGTACGTTTCCTTCAAGTGAACCGAATGAGCCACATGAACGGATGCATACAAGTTACCGTTGTGAAGGAGGACGCCTTTTAGACTTCTTTTGGAGTATTAGTTCCGAAACATTGTTGCAATATACCAGTGAATTTTCTTGAGAAAAATATTGGATGAATTCTTTTTCTTGATTTCTGTACCAGTAAAATGATGTCCCGGGAGAAAGCAAGTTCTTTGCACAAAGTCTGGATCTCAAAATCTCTGAAGAATCCTTCGGGAGACACAAATCTCTTACCAAATCATTACGTTCACTTTGTGTAAACAATTGGAGGTTCACCAGATGTTTTGGTTTGAAAACAATCAATATCATCGTTTCCATCGTCATCAGACACCGAATCAGGTGTCCAGGTATACCAGGTCCATGAGCAGCAGGTCTTATAGCAGACTGAGAGTTTGGCTAAGAAATTTCCTTTTTATTTTTAGTATTGTAGCCTTGCACGTTACATGAACAAAAATAGCAGTCATTGCTGTGATTTCTAGGCTCACGCCAGACCAGTGGAATCCCAAAAGGTAAAGAATCCTTTTTACCTTTACTCCGCAATCTAAGTTGTTCAACACAAACAGTGCAAACTTTATGTGGAGCCCATGATTTGTTTTGATCTCCAAGTTTCATTCCGAAGTACGCATATTATGCTTTCTTGACGAAGTCTGTAATATCTCGCCTTTGTTTTTTCACAGTACATTTTCCACAAATATAACAGAAAATGTTTTGGCTATTTACACACCCTCTGGTTGCCATAGTAACAAATAAACAAATTTCAAAAGAGAAATATAGTCACCGCGCACCTTTGAATAATAAAGAACTATAACCTCGCACGCACTAGACAGACTGACTCATCTCCTGGCTTGTCAATCACTTATATACTAGCGGTGCGTTTCTCAAATGTTGTAGAAGACGCTATGACGTCACTTCTGATCTGGAAGCTTTTATAGGCAGTAGTTTTTAATCAAAATTTAATTAAGTCAATTTTAATGAAAATTACTTACATATATATAATATGACATTTTGTGAAAAATCTGTACGTGACGGCGAAAAATGAATATTATTTTCGGAATCAGCGTGCAAAAATTACTATATAAGTGATAAAATATTTCGTACAACAAAACCATCGCAGGCCTGTGATTTATTAATATGTACCAAGTAACGTATCAACCAATTCCATCATTATTTGTAAGTTTACGAAGAAAGAAAATTCTTGACATGTTAATAAATATTTTATATATTGTAATGTACTATTATTATTTCTATAAAGAAATGTATATATTAACTATCTGCAACATTATTTGTAAGTTTACTTCTAAAAAAAATAATTTCTTGGGATGTTAATAAATATTGTTTGCGGATGTGTTTCTATTTACGTTTCATTCATTTTTAAATTATGTCTACACTATGTATACGACTCAATAAGGTTGTTGACCAACATGGATGGAATGTGAGTGTTGTTGTCCAAAGATGAGAAAAAAAATAAGGAAAAATTAAAATTCAAACTTTATTCAGAAACGAATACACAATTGACAGAGTTTTACAATTTTTAGATATTTGTTATGACATTAGTACTCGTATATCCGCAGTATTCTCATCTGAATATGACCTTGGAAGCATGGAGTTTTCTATGCAAAATTAATGGCATTTAGCTTATTTATTATATAAAAATAGTGAAAGTGGCAAGTAACAATAATAGTGACAAAAAACAACAATAATAATAGCAATAATAATAGAAAATATTAAATACTGAATAACCTTTATTGATAGAATAAATACAATACTTTTACAATTTTCAATGCCATAAATAATTAATTATGAAACTGGACTATTTATTTTATTTAAAGTTCACAAAGTTCACAAAGTTCACAAAGTTTACAAAGTTTACAAAACTGTTTCATAATTTTAAATTAAATAATTTATTATAAATTTAGTAAAAAATAGAAGCTGCTCAATAAAAAAAAATATAGAAAAAGAACAGATTACGAAATTAGAGGTGCTTAATGAAATTAGCATATTTTAAATAGTTGATTATAAAATTGATTACAATAGTAAAAATAGCAGTAGTGAACTTATACATTAGTAGGAGCTAATGAAGGGCTTCTTTAGTGATTTGCGAAATATATTTTGTGATGAAGCCTTCCTGATATGCGTGGGAATTGCATTCCATACATCTCTACTCCTTTGAAAGAGAGAGTGCATTTCCTGCAGTTTCTATTGTATAGTTAGATTGTGAATAAAGTCGATGGAAAGTCTGGTGTTATAACGATGGTGTATTCGATAGGGGGGAGGGATTGCTCTTTGAATGGGTGATGTATGTTGATTTTTGTCGATAACTTTGAACATATTGACAGCAACATTGAATTTGTACAAGTCATTTAGTTTTAAAATATTTAACTCTAAACATTGGGAAAGTGTGACTTTGTCTGTTCTCATTATTCTAGAGAATTCGCAGATATTTTTTATGAATTACTTCCAAAGGATGTTTTATATATTTCTTTGAGCTACCCCATATTGTAATGCAATATAATAAATGTGGATGGATGAAGAAATAATATAGGGTAAGGGATGCGTTTCGAGGAAGGGTCTTTATTAGTTTAAATAATATAAATAGAAATCTTGATATTTTGGATTTGATATGTTGTACATGACTTTTGAAATTTAGTTTTTCGTCTAATTAATGGCAAGTACTTTAACTTCATTCACCCTTGCAAGAGTAGTATTCCTAATTTTTATTTAACAGTTTGTATTAATATGTTTTGCGGTAATAATCATATACTGTAAGATGATGATTTTTTATTACTAGAGAGATATCGTACGGTAGGATTGGATAAAAAAATAAAATTCATTTGGATTTGGTTGTAGCATGTATTGTCGGTAGTGAATGTCTATAATTGGGACCGAGGCCGCAGTATTGGAGCCGATATTTGCAAAAAAGTTGTTTAATAAATTGGCTGTCTTTGGGGTCATTATAAGAATTTCCGTCTTGTGTGAGGGAGGACAAGGGCTTTGTCTTAACCTTCTTTGTACTAATTAACTCTTTTAGTGTGTTCCATAGCCTTTTTGGATTAGAATTTTGTTCATCAATTTTTGAACAATAATGATCCGCTTTTGTTTTTTAAATGACTGCATTAAATCTGTTGTCAGTTTTTCGATACTTTTACTCTTGTAGTTTGAGTCTACAAATATACTTACACCTCCTCTATTGTTAGCCATATATTCATGATAGATTTTGTACTCTGGAAAGTTCAAAAAGATCTTATTATTTTCCTTTAACCAGGTTTCAGTTAATATAATGCACGTGAATTTTTGTTGTAATAATTTTAGGTTAGCTATCAAGGGGGCACCCCTCGCCTTCCGTAACATTATATACATTTTAACTGCAAACACGCAGTATAATTAACGTAAAGAACGACGCTTGTATAGGAGAATATTCCGCGCAAGATGAGGAGAGAGAACGAAACAAATGAAAAAATGAGGTAACCACCGGGAATCGAACCCGGGATCTTCCGATGCCGGTTTCTGCGATGTAGAAGAATTACGGCATTTGTTCGAGTGAGGCCGTGGTGTAATGGTTATCATATCTGACCGGCAATCGGAAGATCCCGGGTTCGGTTCCCGGGTGGTTACCTCATTTTTTCATTTGTTTCGTTCTCTCTCCTCATCTTGCGCGGAATATTCTCCTATACAAGCGTCGTTCTTTACGTATATATATATATATATATATAATATATATACAGTGGAACCTCGCTTAACGAGCATAATTCGTTCCCGAATTGTGCTCGTTATGCAAAATGCTCGTTAAGCAAGGCAATTTTTTCCATAGGAATCAATGTAAAATATGATAATGCGTTCCATGCTTAAAAAATACTTAAAATAATATTTATAATGATATTTAAAGGGTTTTTTAAATTATTATTGCATGAAATGAAAAGATTATTAATAAAAATTAACCCAAAAGAGAATGTAAATAATTAGTAAACGGTGAAATTTATAAATAACTTACGAAGAGAGAAGGTGCTCCTGACGCACGCAAAGGAAATGAAGAGACAGGGGAGGAGGAGAGGGTTATTGAGGGGAAGGAGGAGAATCGTCTTCGTTCAATGCAATAACATTCTCGACGAGCTCACAGTCACTAGCTTTAAATTTTTTAGAGGCACTTTCACTTTCTTTTGGATCCTTTTTCACGAGGAAACTGTCTAGAGACATTTGTTTTTGTCTACGCTTTAAATTTTGACGAAATATTTTGCTCGTTAAGCAAAGTGTCGCTCGTTATGCAAGGTAATTTTCCCCCATTCTTTTGGCTCGTTATACGAATTTCTCGTTATACGAGGCACTCGTTAAGCGAGGTTCCACTGTATATATATATATATATATGATACACACAGACCATGCATGGAACAAGGAACTCTTCTGGGATAATTAAATCCACTGTAGTCCGAATAAGTAATGGTAAATGACAAATACCATAGTTTTTCTTTTTCATGATGCAAGCCCGACGTGGGCAACGGGTCTCTCGCAAAGAGGTCCCATAAATATAGCTTCCCTCACCAGCTATCTGCAAAGCAGACAGGATCCAGCTTTGGGACATGGATCTAGGGTTTAAAGCAGCCTAGCCCCACTACATTTAGAACCTCAATATAAGTAAAAGACTCGTTGCATTCACGTCGGATTGAATAAATCAAAGAAAAAGGGGGTAACTATTATATTTTTAGCCTTGTTCCCCCTCTTTTCCTCACACTCACATTAGTGACACTCCCCTCGTTTTTTCTCACGCCTTTCCCCTCATTTGGCACTGGTATTCACCACCCCTCTCCTTAAATACACCCATACTACTAATCTGTCTTAAGTTTAATCTCGTAATGACGGGGGCTAAAGTTTCATCGTGTTTCAGGCGATTGGTAAATAATTTTCTATTAACAGATTAAACAGAGCTCCATAAAAATTTTAAGAGCTCAATTCAGCATCGGACCAAATTCACCCAATATGAAATTGATGAGGACTGATTCGGACAATTTGCTGATTTGAACTCTAAGCATGTCGCTTTTTTGCTCTGTAAAAGAATAAAATGTATATCAAATTTCTTTAGACTGAGAATAATTATAATAAAATGTAAATTCGTATTCGAACAATAAATTAAGCATGTTTGTAAAATCTATAATTTTTGTTTTTTACTGTATATAAATACTGAATATGTCATTTTTAATAAGAAAAAGAACCTTTAAATGTAACATATTTTACAGCTAATAACCTAAGTATTATAAATTTCCCTAGCAAAATTCGGAAACGGTGTATGGTCCTTCCTGAAGGTAAACGGTATCCTTGATACCGTCTACCTTCAGGAAGGACCATACACCGTTTCCGAATGTCCTTGATACCGTTTATCTTCAGGAAGGACCATACACCTTTCCGAATGTCCTTGATACCGTTTACCTTCAGGAAGGACCATACACCGTTTCCGAATGTCCTTGATACCGTTTACCTTCAAGAAGGACCATACTAAGTATTATAAATAAATTTAGTGAAATATTTTCTGACATTTTAAATAAATGATTAATGAATATCGATAACTATTTGTTAAAATTGTAAGTTTTTAATAAACAAATAAGATTTACTACTTAAACTACTATCAAAGAAGTGAACTACTTAATACATGTCTACTTAATACTTAATACATATTTTTCTGAGTCTTAAAAGAATCCATTTGCATTAAAAGGTTGACATTTCAAAACAGAGGAATCCAAAAAGGAATTATTTCAGTGTAATATGATAGAATATTATTAAGTCATAAAGAAAAGACGTTTCTACTCGCTGAAAATAAATTTAATGTTAGTGAATTCCAGATATAAACTGTCGCTTTCTAAAGACGATACAATGGAAGAGAAACAAATTATTAAACCTTAAAAGGGAGAAATTCGTGTTAAGGTATTGAGTCCTTTGTTGAGTGTTAAGTCCTTCGGACTGGCACTCCAATTTAGTCGATAATATACTTTAATCTGATACTTTAACCTTTAATCACATTTTACACTATGCCTGAAAAAAATTGCGTGTAAACGCCTTTTTCAGACGTCTGAAAGCAGGCGTTTGAGTTAAGGCCAGGTTGTGGGAAGCCACGGATTAGCGCCTGAAAAGAGAGAGGACTGAATGACGCTGATTGGTTGGAACGAGTCACGTGGTTAGTTGAATTAAAACATAGCGAGACAGAAGTGGGAAATGTTTCCTGGTTTCAGGAACATGTAAACACAAACGACCTTTTACTAGCCTGCTTTCAGGCATTGTGTAAACAGTGACTTAACCCCAGCGGTACTTTACAATTTGTTTTGACTAACGCCAGACGATTGTATTGAGTTTCGGAAAATACCCCTAGGTATTAAAAGGTTAAAATAACTTTTCTCTTTGAACTTCTACCTAAACTTAATTTTAACTCAATTTAACCCTGCTATATACGAGTATAATTTCTTCCCAATATTAACAAGAAAAGACTTTTTTGATCGACGGGACAACTTCTTGAAACAATTTTATTTTTTTATTGAATTCAAAACGTTTCGATGAAACAATCTGAACGTTTACTAGCAAAAACGGTGAAACAAAAAAATTATCCAATCTAACCTAATTTAACCTGAACTAACCTAACCTTGCATAACCCAACCAAACTATATACTATACCTATACATACAGGGTGTCCAAAAAAAGGACCCTCTATTTTGTTTAATTCATAAATCACAAAGTATTTGGAGAGCGCCCGTGGTTAAGTGGGTAACACCGTTTCCCCGTAAGCGAGGTGAAGACACTGAGATCAGCGGTTCGACTCCCGATGATGTTGGTAATAATAATTCTGGAGTTCGCGCAATGGGCTGCATTAGTTAGGCTGAGTACTGCGTCAGTTTCTGCTCTCCCTCAATAATTATTATTACAAAGTATTGAACATATAAATTTCTGCGACACATCATTATTTTCACTGCACTTTGAAGTTTTTTCTATGTAAACACATGGTTAGTGGAATTCTTCTTCGACTCGTTGGATGTTTTCTGGAATCCACACGTTTTGCTTTTGACACAAAACGACTTTTCACCTGTGCCCGTTGCCGAAAGGGTAACATCGTTTTCCTGTAAAAGAAGTGAAGATGTTGAGGTTTGAATTTCCACTCCCGATGTTGCTAGTTAATAATAATAATAATAATAATAATCCAGGAGTTAGCGCCATGGACCACATTGGTCTGTCCTGATCACTATACCAGTTTCTGGTCCTCTTGACAGTTATTACTAACTACAGTGAAATGTTAAAATTTCATACAACCGCATTTATAAACTGACCCTACAAAATACTCCGTCTACAGAGGGTTAACACGACCTTTCAGACTGTTTTCCACATATCCAGTATCTTCGAATTTCTTCATTAGTCTCTATTGTAGATCTGCTATATATTGGCTTCCTTTACACCAAGTTGTGATTTAAAATCACGTTTTACTTGCACATCGATGGACTGTAGAATACGCCATATTGTACTGTAAATTCGATTATGGCATAGCTTAGCTAGCCTTGCCTAAAACTACACGAAAACACCTCCAAAGTCCAGCGAAAATAATGTGTCGTAGAAAGTTATGTCAAATACTTTGTAACATAAACAAAATAGAGCGTCATTTTTTGGAAGACCCTGTACATTTACAGTGACAACTGTGAGAAGATTTGTAGACGACAAAATCTGAATAAAATATTTCTGAACACTATTTCCAAAATATTCTATTCTAGTTTTTGTTCTGTTGTTGAAAGTGTATAAATATTTTCGTTTGTTTATATTTATACCTTTCAGACACCCTGCTACGAGACAAATGTTTTTGAAAAACTGATACCTGAACTTTGTTTAGTGAAAAATTTTCCCAGTATTTTTTTTTGTTGAAAATTATGAACATAAAAACTGTATTTCCTCACTTTCGAGAAAAAAAATGCACGTCCAATAAGCATGTAGTACAACTTCTGATTTAATATAGATTTAATATAACCAATCAGGTCTAAGAAATTAATACGGTAGTCGTAGTTGTGGATGTGACTTTAATGGTAACAAATGATACCGTCAAGTGCGAATGGGTTATCTTAAAGATATCTGACGCTTTACAAACAATCTTCTTTAAAGTTTTAACTCTTTCTCAAATTACCTCAAAGTTCTCAGACTTTGTTTTTCATTTGTAAGACATAAGTAAGCCTTCTATATTATTAAGTAAATATTTTTAATTTCAGGTGACGCTGCTGATTCGAAGCTTTTGAACAGATTTCATCAGTCAAAGAAAGACAGGTAAGAATAATTTCTTAACAGGAAAGGAACAGAAAAAGGGCAGAAATCTTACATTCCTTCCGCGGGCATGAAGACAGTTTCTTGTGTGTAATATAACGAAGCCCAAAAACTCTCCCTTAAAACTGTAAGTCAGAATAAAATGATTTATGAAGATAACGATAAATTTAGGTCCTCATCACACGCAGTAAAAGCTATAAACATGCTTACACTTGTCTAAATACGGGTCAAGTGGATAAAGCGAGGAAAAAGCCTCCGCGATGAAAGTTATATACTACTAATAACGTTTAATTAGAGAGGGAAGGGGCGTTCTATTACTAATCGCACTAATTTTACTAATTGTAGTAGACTATATATATATATATATATATATATATATAACTGCAATGACCACGCAGTATATAAATGATAGAAACGACGATTTGCGAGGGTGCCCTCTCAGGGCATTGGTTTCTGCCCTATGTGGGAGAATTTCGATTTGTGATTAGTCGAGGTCCGTAGCATAATGGTAGCGCGTCCAACCGGCAATTGGAAGGCCCTGGGTTCGATTCCCGGGCGGTTCGCCTCATTTTTCATTTATTCGTTATCTCTCCCCTCGTGTGCAGAAACGTTCCTTAATACTTATGTCGTTTCTATTCATATATATATATGCAAATAACTGCAATGACCGCGCAGTATATATAAATGAATAGAAACGACATAAGTATTAAGGAACGTTTCTGCACACGAGGAGGAGAGATAACGAAATAATGAAAAATGAGGCGGTTCGCCTCATTTTTCATTATTTCGTTATCTCTCCTCCTCGTGTGCAGAAACGTTCCTTAATACTTATGTCGTTTCTATTCATATATATATATATATATATATGTATACGGGAAAATAAAAACTATTGTAGATATAACATTAAAAGTGGTAAACATGCAATGCATGTTTTCCCTATTTTAAGGATGAATAAGTAAATTTTGAAATTTAGGACTGTAACCCCCGAAAACGACTGAAATTTTTGTTTTGAAACAAAGTGAACTAATGAAAGAGAATCGTTGTTCACATGAATATTCAAACGAACAGAGAATTGACAAAGAAAATTTAATTTAGAGTATTTAATAAGGTATAAGTATGAGGAAGGCAATAAAAGATCGATTAACCCGCTTTCAATTCGGGGATTTTGAAATGCATAACAATGAATCAAATTGTTTCATGAATATAAATGAAAGATTAATTCTTTCTCATTGTCTCTTATCAATCCGATGAAGTGAAGTGCGAAGCCAATTGTTTAACTGAAGTGAAAGTATAATTGCGTAAAAATAAAAAAAAAATTCGATTTCATATTTGTGATGCATTCGCTGTAGTCGAAATTGTAGCGATAGTGGAGGCTATTTTGCATCAAATATTGGGGTGACTGCTCAAATAATGCTTTGTAAACTTCGAATTTTGTCATATGAAAGATGATGCAGGAAATGGATGCTGTCAGTATATTTCGATGACAAAGCATTTATAGAGAGCCATATTAAAAATTTATTACAAATCGTCGGCTTGTATTATATATATATATATATATATATATATATATATATATAATATATATATATTATAATATATATATATAATAATAATTGAGGCGTCGCGAGTTCTTCTTCCTCAGATAATTAATCCCATTTTATATGGGGTCGCTGTTTAAGGTGAGTCGCCTCCATCTTGGTCTGTCGTACACCATATCCTCCTCCAAATTCTTCTCCCGTAAGTCCGCTCTAAAACAATCCTTCCAGCTCTTCTTCGGTCTTCCTCTTCTTCGCCCACCCGGCAACTCCATCACGATCACTCTACGTCCGACATAATCTTCATCTCGCCTCATCACGTGCCCATACCATCTCATTCTTGCCTCCTGTATCTTCTTTGATGCCTCTGCCACCTTCACAGTTCTTCTAATATGCTCATTCCTGATCCTATCCTCTCTTGTCACACCGCACATCCATCGCAACATCCTCATCTCTGCTACATCTATTTTGTTCTCATTTGTCTTCTTCATAGGTAATGCCTCCGTTCCATACAACATTGCTGGTCTCACCACAGTTTTATATACCTTTCCTTTCAACTTCACTGGCACCTTTCTATCGCTTGCACTCTATTATTAAATTCCTCCTCCACATCTTCCTCATCCATTAACGTGCCCAAGTACCAGGGCCGGCCCTAGCAAATGCGAGGCCCAATTCGAGATTTTTAAAGTGGGGCCCTATACCATTATCGTATCCTTGTCCACGAATATCACTCATTTTCAGTCCAAGTTCGTGAAGTTCTCTCATCAATACCTCTAGTAGGTTTTCTCCTGTGGTCTCCTTTACCTCAATGAACTTGATGAAGTGTTAAAAAATTCCACTTTCAATACCTGATGATCCATCAGAGACATATCGCAAAGTAAGGGACATCTGCTCCTTGTGACTAATATCGGGTGTGCAATCAAGGATCACAGAGAAATACTTTGCCATTTTAATTCTGTGTACAATGGTTGCTCGAACTTTGTTGCCCATGAGCGAGATGAGTTCATTCTGGATTCGTTTTCCCAGGTAATGATCATGAATTTCGTTACTGACTATTCTTCTAAGATGGTCTTGCATGACGGGATCAAATCTTGAGATAAGCTCAACCAGTCCAAGGAAGTTGCCATTATTCCGTCTGAAGATTGTATCTACTGATCCTCGGAATGCCATGTCGTGTTCAGCGAGGTACTGTACAATGGCGAGGAGGCGCTCAAACACATTTTTCCACCTAAACTTCTCCGTATTGATTCGTTCCTGACTGAGTTGATCCACAGAGCAGCTTTTGATCAAACCTTGTTCGAGTTCCATCCATTGGAGAGTCGCCTTCAGATGGCCCTGTGATCTTTCGTGCTCAGACAGTCTGGAACTAGTATTCACCCAGTCACAGAATCCTCCACACCCCAAGGCATTGTTGGAGTTTCCAAACAACTTGCAACAGAAACAAAATATCAGATTCTTGAGGTTTGAATAAATCAGCCATTTCCATATACCAACTCCATTTTCCATCCGTCTCTTGTAATCACTTTTTGAAAACTTGCGGCCATTGTCATCTCTGGGAAAGTTATAGTCTTCCTCACACTGTGGTGGGCCTTTACTCACTAGTAAATCTCTGACTTTTGTGCTGACAGTTTTCGGCCATTGACCTGGATCTTTGAGAGCATCCAGAGGATGATTTTTCAGAATTGGAGTCTGATCCATGGGTTCTTCTTCCCTCTTGATATCACTTTCATCTATCAAAGCTGGTGATGACACATGTGACGGCGCAGGTACATCTAGTTCATTTTCATCTATCAAAGCTGATGATGATGCATGTGACGGCGCAGGCAGATCTTGTTCAGTTTCAGCCTGTGGATCGCGTTTCTCTAGAAATTTTTCAAAAGATCCATACATACGCTCAAGTTCTGATTTCCGCTTCGCTTCACGCTGTCTCTTCTGGTGACCGCTGAGATATTTCCGAGCAGTATCTCGCAATCTCTTTGGAGGCATCACTGTCAGTCGATACCTGAAATATAGTAAAATATGTAATTAATACGGAATACTATTGTATATGAATACTACTGTATATGAAGAGTTATTATGACAAGCCGTATTTAATTTACCACTCAAAACCAAAATATTTTTTATACTGTACTCATATATTTGCGGGGCCCCTAATAGCGCAGGGCCCAAAGCAGCCGCTTTGCTTGCTTTGCCCAAAGGCCGGCAGTGCCAAGTACTTAAATCGGTACTCTCTTAATCACTTCTCCATTCATTACCATCGCATCTTCCTGATCCTCATGTAAACCACACCGTCAGTATTCAGTCTTCCTTCTGCTTATTTTCATCCCTCTATCTTCCAACGCTCCTCTCCAACTCTCTAACTTCTGTTCCATCTCCTCCTTTGTCTCGGTAAACAATGCTATATCGTCTGCGTAAAGCATACTCCATGGCGCTCTCCCTCTCTCTCCTTCTGTCAGCACTTCCATCACTATGTTAAAGAGAAATGGGCTAAGCGCAGATCCCTGATACAACCAACTCTTACTTCAAAACTGTCCGTCTCTCCCAGACAGCTGCTAACCGTCGTGCACATCTATACATTTCTTGTATCAGTCTGACTATTTTTTCGGTACCATCTTCTGTCTAAGGCTTCTCCACACCTCCTCTCTTGGGACCTGTCGTAAGCCTTCTCTAAATCTATAAATACCATATGCATCGGTCTCTGTCCCTCCCTGTACCTCTCAATCACCTGGCGTAAGGCAAATACTGCATCCATGGTTCCTCTACCCGGCATGAATCCGAACTGCCCCTCTGCTATGTCAACTCATCTCTCAATCTTCCGTCCACGATCCGCTCCCATATCTCATGGTGTGTGACATGAGCTTAATCCATCTGTAGTTATTACAGTCCTGCACATCCCCCTTTCCTTATAGATTGGCACCACAACACTGCTACGCATCAGTGAGGCGTCGCGAGTACGAGGGGCAAACTCGCCAAACCAGTTTTAAGATAGACGCGTTTAAATTTGATGAATATTGTGTACGAGGAGCACATAGCGCAAATACACGCATTGAAAATAACTACATTTTGAGCGTACGAGGGGGGTATTTGGCTATACTGTACTAAGTTGGATGTGAATGAGGGAGGGTTGAACTATTCAAACGTGAAACAATCACAAAATCGCCAATGTGGCGAGTTCGCCCTCGATATACTGTATATCAACCAAATATAAAACCGCGCTACATCTACATGGATATTCCTTATGCACGTGTATACAGAATGATCTCAAAGATGAGAATCGTCCAAAATAAACGAAGGATAATTTGTTAACTAACAAATCACTGAAATAAAATAATATTTATCAATTGAAGTCTTTCGTTACCTTTCTGATGCCGAATGGGGCACGCATCGCGCTCACAATGCTTCCAATTATTTTCACTGGTAAATGGACGATAATCCGAATGAAATATGAAACGGCTTAATTAATAGCAAAGAGGATTAGACTCGGAACATGAAGGTTCCAGGCTCGGCTCTCACCGCAGTCGTGGATGGAATTGGACTACCAATTTTACTCTTTCATCGTGATAAACAAGAGCCTGGATTTATTATTATTATTTATAAATCCCCAATGATTTATTATTATTATTATTATTATTATTATTATTATTATTATTATTATCTGTTCAAAAGTTATGATGAAAAATTTATACTAGATATATATATATATATTAAACAATTTTAGGACTGGTAAGACTAAGTTGTCCGTCTTCTATAGCAGAGTTTTGTTTTGTTGCCTCTCATTACAAAAAGGAATTACTTGTTAACATTTTTAACATTACGACAACCCCATGTAGCGATTACAACATAAAATAAAGTTTAATATACTGTAATTAGGTTAGGTATGGTTATGATCAATAAAGTTATGCGAAGTTCAGTTAGCTTAAGTGCATTGGCCTAAATAGTGCCCGGTTAGGTTACAGTACGTTAGGTTAAATTTAATAAGATTAGTTAGCTTATAACTTTGCTAATACGAATGCACCCGCGATTTGTTGCCTGAGGGAGAAATGCAAACTTGCGGTGCATCTTGCTTCTGATGACTCATGCACCCGGACCTATAAAGCGAGGAATGTCTGCAATGAGAAATAACGATACAAAGAAGGAAATTACTATGGATTTGACCACCCATTAGATTATTTATGATAACGCAAAGCATTGTTGCTTCTACTCAGCAATGATGCTGCGAGATGCTTTTTCCCTGAATGGGTATGGTGCCTTACAAAACCAATGAAGCATTTGCTTTCTATCTTCAACTTAATCTATAAACATTCTGGGTCCAAATTGTTGACAAATCATTTCTATTCTCAACCACTGTCCTCAAAACAGAACGCTCAAAGTGAGAATTCTAAATTTGAGAAAGAGTTTTCTGACTTGGGAAGGCGTAAAAAGAGATCGTGACTCAATTGTCGGTCCGAAGACGGGTATCTTATATGAAAAAATCTTACTGGGAAATCGTACATTGGAAATGGGAATGAATCGATTTGAGAATTACCTTCTTTGAGATTCTCACTCGTGGATTTATCATTTTTGGCCGAAGAGTAAAATGACATGAAGTATGAAACAGACCATTTTTGTTGTGTGGAGCCATTAAAAATAAATAAGTTTCTCCATTGAATACTATTTATTCAAAGAAAACGTAAATTGTCGGCACCGGTGATGGATTCAAATATTTATTCATATTTTTATGTTTTCAGATTTTAAAATTAATTCCCATTTTTATGTTTTTAATCGTGAGATTTTTTAATTATTATCATTAGAATGCAAATTTCAAGTTATTTTACAATTAAAAAAAATTATTTGTACGAGTAGTATGAAGGCAGAAAATTATAAAAGATCCGAAATTTACAGAATTTATGAAGGAATCGCTTAGTTGCCATTAATGTGTTCAGTAAAGTACTATTTATAATATACAAGTTATTGTCCCAAATTATACATGTATAAGACATACATTAGGTGTTGTAATAAATAATAAATGCATATGCATATATGACAATGCGACAGTTAATGTTTTCCTAAGCGTACATAACATAGCATACTACTACTACTACTACTAATAATAATAATAATAATAATAATAATAATAACAACAACAATGCAGTACTATAGTTTATTGTTCTGTTTATATAGAGTATGTTGAGTACATTGTAGTGTTTTATTTATTAAAGGGCCTATATTATTAACAGTGCAACAAGTAGATGAGTATCTGTCTAGCTTTACCAGTCGTCTTTTCACTGACACAACCTTAAAGATTGACGAAATAACTTACCGGTTGGAATTTATGTTTAATAAAATAACTAAGTTATTTAAGGATTTCAAGCCTTTAGGGTAAGGGTGAACGTTATTACGTAAAACAGCACCGAGAGAGAGATCCTGGTAATTTCCGATTAATATTAAACTGACAAGCTGTACTTACAAAATTTCGAGAGCCCCAAAAAACCTGTGATCCTGACTGAACAAAATCTAGAATTCAACTCCCCGTATGTAGGATCTTATGGCGCCCTTGTAGAGGGTTTGCCTCCAACTTCTTCCCTAAAGGCAACTCTTGTCCCCCATTCCCAACAGAAACACCCACAAAAAAAAAATAAAAACTGTTACAATCTTTGAGAAGTTACATTCAACAGACATCTTCACTTTATCTTTCCTAAACAACTACTGTATATAAAAAGACCGCTATATTAGAAAGTTTAATTAGATATACTTTTAAAAATGGTATATTAACAATGGTCATTACAACCATTTCTCTCGGTGCCATTTATTAAATTTATTACAAATCATTATAACATACATTCTGTGCAACAAGTAATATATATATATATATATATATATATATATATATATATATATATATATATATATATATATATATATATATATATATATATATATATATAAATGAAACAGTTACTGTCTTCTATACATAATTAGCATATGGAAATACCATTTACAAGCAAATTTTATGCTTTATTGGCAGAATGGAATTACTTGACAAATCTTGTTAGATAATGCCGAGAACTGAGGTTATTTACATTCAATTTAAAGACACAAGGACAAAGTGAGAGAATTGGCACTGAACTATACACACACACACACACACACACGCACATATATATATATAATTCAGTTATGATTGCACGTTCTTATTTGCTGGGATATAAAAACCTAAATATTAAATACCTGGTATCATTCTACTCAATGTTATTTTTATTTCACTCGGCGCCCAAGAGCGGGAAAGCCGAAAATGAGAATTTCAAAGGAAGCTTTTTCAAATCGGCCTGTTCCCACTTCATGCCATTCTCCTTCTCATCCACGGCTTTCCACTTTGTTCCAGATTAGATTAACTTAGGTTAGGTTAGGTTATGCTAATGTAGGTTAAGTTAGGTTAGATTAAGTTAAGTTAGGAAATATTAGCCATTCTCATTTGGTACTTTTACCGCGAATGAGAATGGAGTGATATTGTTTCTCAAATCAAAAAGCTCTTTTGTCAAACATGAATTTTTAATTTTGTGCATTTTCATGTTCTATGTTTACGTTTATCTTTTTATTTATTCTTATTATTTTCGTCTCGTTATACAGGAATATAAATTAATTTATCACTCATGTAAGTGTTTTTTTTTAATTTCTATAAGATTAGTTACTATTAATGTAGCTGGAGTTTAGGAGTGCATGGAAATAAAAAAGGGGGATATACGTGTACAGTATGATAGCATTATGGTTTATATGATTTGATGAATTTGTCTTAAAAAATTTTTTAGTCTTCTCGATTCTTTTATGTCCTAATCGAGGGTGTTCCAGAGGTCGGGTCCTGCGGAACTTAATGAGCTAGTCGCGCAATCTAGAATGAACAATAATTTGGTTTTCTGATGTACGGGTTTGATTATCTAGTGTTGAAGAGGTTATGTTTGGGAAGCTGTATTTTATTTTGGATGCTACTGTATATGGTGCATTATGATGGACGACGAATTGATATATATATATATATATATATATATATATATATATATATATATATATATATATGAAGCAATAGAAAATGAAAAAAATGGGAAGTAAAAATTAAAATTTACATTATTATTATTATTATTATTAATATTATCATTATTATTATTTGTACTTTTGTATATTAATTATTTTATGATTAAAACAGAATGAGGCGAATTAGGTTCTGTCCGAAGATTAGAGATAAAAACAACTTCGGACCCTTTTATCCAGCCTTTTAATTAAGATTTTTCATCTCACCCACTTCCCATGTCCTACCTATAATAATCCTAGAGTTGTAAAACCGAGGCGCAGACTGTCCGAAAGGTCATAGATTGCGATGGGTTTTCCGACTGTGAATTTAAAGCTCGCGTTTCGGCCGGTGAGGTTATGACGCTTTTGCAATCGCGTTGCTGAATCTGTGGAACCCTGTTCTTGATGAGTTTCCTGACTATAAAATTAAACTTAGTCCAAGTTTGGCTGTCTGAAATGATACACTTTCCTACTGCGGAAGTCAGACAACCTCTTCAGAGTAATTAATAAATAGAGAGAAATATAATATAGGGTGATCCAGAGAAATGGGACCCAAAAGAAACCCCTGTAACTCTTAAAGTATAAGTCTTTTTATAAAATCATAGGCATCATTCGAAAGAGGATAGTTACAAGTTTGTACAGGATTGTATAGGTTTTGACAATACAAGACAAGACAAGATAAGATACAAAACAAAATAAAAGTGTTAGTTAAAACTAACCCTTCAAGATGACTGCATGGACTGTGGAACAGCTGCGTTTCATAACTGAGCAATATTATGAGCATGGAAGAAGTGTAGTTTCAGCTCAAAGATCTTTCAAGACAAATTTTCAGATGTCAAAATCACCTTCTAAGAGCTGAAACTACATTTCTTCCATGCTCATAATATTGCTCAGTTATGAAACACAGCTGTTCCACAGTCCATGCAGTCATCTTGAAGGGTTAGTTTTAACTAACACTTTTATTTTGTTTTGTATCTTATCTTGTCTTGTATTGTCAAAACCTATACAATCCTGTACAAACTTGTAACTATCCTCTTTCGAATGATGCGTATGATTTTATAAAAGGACTTATACTTTAAGAGTTACAGGGGTTTCTTTTGGGTCCCATTTCTCTGGATCACCCTTTATAATAGATAAAAATGAAAAGGAAGAACCTGAGCATGAACTACTAAAGGATGCGATAAAAAATGTACCCCCACTTTAAAATTTAATAAGATACTCGTTGATTCGGACTGAAAACTTCCCACTCGCAAATTGGAACACTTCTTGTGGACTGGACTGGATGAATCGTTCTACGGTTGTCTTCAAGTCAGTTGTTATTCTTGGGGTTTTTCTATATACACTGTCCAGTGGACTCAGATCTGGAGAGTGAAGAGCCCATTCAGTCCCTGTCCGTTTGGAGATGATCCGATCACCAAACTTTTCTTCCAGCCATTGCAACGTTTCTTTTTGCTATATGCAGTGTTGCGTCTTCCCGTTGAAACCACTGATGATAGAGAAGAAGTCCACGTTGTCTCTGCAATTTGACCTAAAATTTATCCAAGGTTGCGCGATAACTTCGTTGGTTCACAGTCAACGTATGCCCTTGTTTATCCTCGAACTAAAATGGGCAATAATCCCTTAGAAGTGAAAGCACACCACATTGTGCATTTGACAATGTAGGAGATTTCAATGCCCACTTCTAGGGGAGCACTTCCCCAAAATCTACTTGAGAATTCGCAACACCATCCGAATGAAAGTGTTTCATCTGAAAACCAAACATTTTGCAGCCAGTTTTCATCACCCCTAATCTTTTTAGTGACCCACCTGCACATGTTCACTCGTGTGCACTTATCAACATAAGTTAGCTTTTGTGTTAATTTATTTTTATAGGGGAACATTTGCAAATCCATTTTTAAAAAAATTCCCTGCCGATGCTTGTGACAAGCTGAGTTTTTGTGATTTTTATAACGGTTTTCTTGGGCTCCGCATAACAGAAGCTCTCGCCGCTGCAATGTTTCCTTCAGTATAAGTCGTCCTACGTTTTCCAGGTGCTCTTTTATTATGGTCCACAACTGTTCCCTTTTCACTAAACTTTACAACAATGCAGGATATTGTTTTCTTGGTTGGTGCCGTCCGAACGTTAAAATGACGACAGTAACGTCTTCGTGTCCCCACTACTGACTTTCTCTCAAAGAATAATTCTACTACTTTTGTTCTTTGCTCTATACTTGAGCGCAAGTTGGTTTATTTACTTCCAAATTTTCACCAAAAAAAAACTCCCAGGAGTCTACATTATAACCCAAAGGAAAAGAAACAGATCGGTCAGAAATTAAGAATGTTATATAAATTTGAAAGGGGTATATTTTTTGGCTATCCCTGCATATAATGTTCTGCTGTGTTGAACAAAATGTCTGCTCTACCTTCGATCGTAGTGTACAATAGTGAAAAACTAAAATTATTCTTTATTAATTTTAACTAATTTTCTTTTTTACAAAAAAGCTTTATTTTATTTTTGAAAGCATTTTCATGAAAGGACCGATTTGGACAGATTTTCTTCACTCTCTCTGTGAAAAAGTATGTCGTTAATCCTTTCTCTGGTCTAAATTAGTGCCTTCAGTCGGACGAAGAACTTAAACGAAATACCAACAACAGGGCCTCTGTTTTGTTTGTGGGGGCCCCCTCTCTTTGAGCGAACCAATCAAACACAGACATCAATTTTAAGTTACAAAATTTATTTTTAAACAAAAAATTGACATAATTAGTAGCGACACAAAATAATCATTAATATTTTACAATTTTTTCTCTACATTCTTCTACATTTCTTCATCGGCACTTCTCTTCCACATTTTTAACTACTTTTTCAAGATGTAAAATCATCAATAATGTCCTCATAACTTAGTTTTCTCCTTAAATTTTTCCAGTGGATATAATCGCCAGATTTGACAGCCTATTCTGAGACAATGTAGAATGTAAATAATTTTTTATGAGCTTCAGTTCTGAGAATGTCAGTGGCAGTGGATTAATTGAGCAGCAGGAAGTAAAAATCACTTTGTAGCGAAAGAGTCTGAACAGTGAACACAAACGGAAAGTTACAATAAATAATCGAAGACTAACTAGTTGAACAAAAACACGAAAATTAACATTCGAAACGATTTCATTTCGACTTGAGGGAGGAATATCTGTGATATAAAAAAAAATTTCCGGCATGTGCTCTGCGGACGTGTAACAAGACGCCGCCAACCAACCAATCATTTCTTTCGTGTCATTAAATGAGAGTTTGGCCCGGGCCTCCATAATTCTAAACTCTTATAATTAATGGTTGCAAGTGTATAAATTAAATCATGCTTGGTTAACTTAAAACATATATATATATATATATATATATATATATATATATATATATATATATATATACAGGGTGTTTGAAAACTTTCTGTACAAATTGCAATGGGGGATAGGCAACACCAAGACAAACCCTTTTCGTCTATAAGTGTATGTCCGCTGACGTCACCATTCGGCGCGAGAGGGCGCCGCTGCAATTGGCTAAAAGGTGAAGTGGCCTAGACTCGCGCTTGCCGCGGGCATTCTTAAATCGGACGTAGTACGCGTAACATGGAGCGCTTCACGACTGCTGAGATGGCTGACATGCATATGGTGTATGGGGCTGCCAATGGAAACGGAAGAGCTGCTGTGAGGTTGTACCGACAGCGCTTCCCAAACAGACGTGTGCCAAACCACCAAACGTTTGCACATTTGCATCGGCGACTGCGAGAAACTGGAACATTCCATGCAAACATGCATGACACTGGTCGGGAGAGAAACGTGCGCACTCCTGACATGGAAGAAGAAATCCTACGGCGATTTGAGGACAATCCAAGCGCAAGCACGCGAGGTGTTGCACGTATCCTCGGTGTGAACCACGACCTGGTCTGGAGAGTGTTGCACGAGCAGCAGTTACATCCGTTTCATCGTCAGAGAGTCCAGGCATTACAACCTCGGGATTACCCTCTTCGTGTGGAATTCGCACGCTGGTTTCTGCAGCAGACAGCGGTGCAGCCTAATTTTCCGGCTTATGTGCTGTTCTCAGATGAGGCCTGTTTCACACGTGAGGGTGTGTTTAACATGCACAATTCTCACGTGTGGGCGCACGCAAATCCACATGCTACACGGGTGCATGCTCATCAGAACGGTTAGCCGTCAATGTTTGGGCGGGTATCGTCCATGGCAAGTTGATTGGGCCATACCTGGCCTGCCCGACTCGACGGGTGGGTTTATCGGATATTTCTTGAAGAAACGTTGCCGGAACTGCTGGAAGATGTTCCCGTGGCTATTCGTAGACGAATGTGGTTTCAACACGTCCGATTTAAGAATGCCCGCGGCAAGCGCGAGTCTAACCCACTTCACCTTTTAGCCAATTGCAGCGGCGCCCTTTCGCGCCGAATGGTGACGTCAGCGGACATACACTTATAGACGAAAAGGGTTTGGCTTGGTGTTGCCTATCCCCCATTACAATTTGTACAGAAAGTTTTCAAACACCCTGTGTATATATATATATATATATATATATATATATCTATCTTGACATCCCGAAAATTCCTTTCCTCACCGCTATATGTACTAAATAAATCCAAAAGCGTATGGTGATAAAATCCAAAAACGTGGGCAGAAGCCCACATGAAAAGGTACATTTCACCATGATTCTCGAAAGCACTCGCCAAAAATCATCACATCTTCAGAACAGTTATAAAAGCGTGAGTGCACTTCAATTCACACACTCTCTGCTCTCCGACCTTCGTCGCTGAAAATCCGCTCCGCTCGTCCATACCCGACGGCGATCCCGCAACCTCGCTCGACTTCATTCGTCCGACCTTTGCTTCACTCAAACATTCGTCCATTCGACCTTCGAATCGGTTCAACAAGAATTGAATCACCGCTGCAAGCCTGCAACCATTTCGTCCGCCGACGTAATCCCCTTCACTCCATCAAACTCAGCCCGTCTTCAAGCCTTTCTCATTTATCCTGTTCATAAGCTCTTGCGTTTCACAGCCTACACCCATCACCAAACCCAGGTCTGTAAACCTTTTGCATAGGCCCAACCCACTTGGCCTACAGTGTTTACTGCGTCATACTAGGTTATTTGTTACATCGCCTATAAATTCAGAACTCAGACACACTCTCAGCCCAACCGCATAGGCTATCTGAAGTGTTCTTTCAATACCGCCAAGTCGGATTCGCATATTTTACGTATATATATTCACTCTGATAAAAGAACGTGCTCTGGAGCCGAATTTGGAAGTTTAAATTTTGAAAAGTAAGCATTTTGATTCACAGATTGAAATTAAATTTTATGCATTTCCTTCCAGTTGTTGTTGCAAACAAGCAAAACCAGAAAAAGGAACAATTTTTTAAATAATGTTTAAAACTTGAAGAAAGGAAAATCCCTGTACCGATGATATACACAATGAGAAATATTATATGCAAAAAACTTCACTTTTTTACGTGAAGGTCAAAATATGAGAATAAAAACCCACTCTAATAGACAGAGTTTATTTCCACGACAGTTTCGACGCCCACTGGCATCCTCCTCGGGTGGATACAGAAACACAAATGAAACAAAACAAGAGGGAAAAACAGTTCAGGGATCGACCGTTAAGAAATTCGCACCTAGGTTGGATTCCATTCTCTCGAGACAGGAGGGGCATTTTCATTAAGTACATTCGCACAAATTTTAAAACTATCTTCCTGTTCTAAACATACAGATTCTATTATTTTTACATAATTATTACATTTATAATTAAATTTATTACATTTAATATTGCATAATTATTAATTACAGAAATTATAAATTTATTATTACATTGGTTATTACATTGTTGTTTATTATACAGAAATTATAAACCAAAAAACGAATGAAAAAAGGCGATTAGGAAATAATCCAGAGACCATTGAGAAATTCGCACCTAGGTTAGATATCGTTCTCCCGAAACCAGAAGGGCATTTTATTACAGGGTCAGCTTATAACTACATTTCCACAAATTAAAAATATCTTCTTGTTCTATACATACAGATCCTAATGTTTTGACATAATTACTGCATATATTTATTTCCACATTAATTACTTCCATTATTACATTTACTAAAGCGAGTAAGGAAACATTCCAATCCAAGACATTTAAGAAATTCACACTTAGGTTCGAACACGTTCCCACGACTCCGTAAGGGATTTATTGACCAAGAATCTCATTAAAGGGTCTAACTTATAAGTACCTTCGCACAAATTAAAATTATCTACTTTTTCTATACACACAGATTCTATTATTTTTCTTTTGACATAATTATTACATTTATAAAGTACCTTACTGATTCCCAATCTATAGCATGATTATTTTGGCTAGCGTGATAAAAAATGGCATTATTAGTATTACAACTTCTGAAGGCATATTTGTGTTTTTGATACGGGTTTCAATATTTCTTCCAGTTTCTCCCACGTATACTAAATCACAACTTTTACAGGGAATGCTGTAGACACAGGCTTGTTCCTCTTTTGCAACGTTATTCCTAACCATTTACTTTTCACGGTAGACGAATATTTGAACGCCAAAGCAAACTTAAATTCTTTCGTCAACGGTTTTACTCTTTCTAAGCCGGCAATGTAAGGCAAACTCACATATTGTTTTTGGTTAACTGAATGTTCCCGAGAGGCATAAAAAGATTTTCTGGCTTTAAAATACGCTTTCTGATAAACCACTCAGGATATTTTAAATCCTTAAAAATGTTCCAAATCTTTGAATTTTCCGGATCCAGCAAATGTGGGCTACAAATCCTGAGTGCTCTTAGAAACATGGAAGAAATAATTGAGCTTTTAACCCCTTCATCATGATATGAAAATAATGAATGTACGAATTACAATGAACGTGTTCGAACCTAAGTGTGAATTTCTTAAATGTCTCTGGATTGGAATGTTTCCTTACTCGCTTTTAGTAAATGTAATAATGGAAGTAATTAATGTGGAAATAAATATATGCAGTAATTATGTCAAAACATTAGGATCTGTATGTATAGAACAAGAAGATATTTTTAATTTGTGGAAATGTAGTTATAAGCTGACCCTGTAATAAAATGCCCTTCTGGTTTCGGGAGAACGATATCTAACCTAGGTGCGAATTTCTCAATGGTCTCTGGATTATTTCCTAATCGCCTTTTTTCATTCGTTTTTTGGTTTATAATTTCTGTATAATAAAACAATGTAATAACCAATGTAATAATAAATTTATAATTTCTGTAATTAATAATTATGCAATATTAAATGTAATAAATTTAATTATAATGTAATAATTATGTAAAAATAATAGAATCTGTATGTTTAGAACAGGAAGATAGTTTTAAAATTTGTGCGAATGTACTTAATGAAATGCCCCTCCTGTCTCGAGAGAATGGAATCCAACCTAGGTGCGAATTTCTTAACGGTCGATCCCTGAACTGTTTTCCCTCTTGTTTTGTTTCATTTGTGTTTCTGTATCCACCCGAGGAGGATGCCAGTGGGCGTCGAAACTGTCGTGGAAATAAACTCTGTCTATTAGAGGGTTTTTTATTCTCAGAAATATTATATTGGTTTTACTTTTAAAACCATACAAACTGCAAAAAAATCATATTTCTCTGTTTTAAATGTCCGTTACAGAACCTTAGTTGTATTTACGTTGTATATGAAGGTCCCACTCAGATTCGTTGTAGTATGTTCATGCTGAATCCCGGTGCATCCAGGAGAAAGAGGGAAATCTATCTTTCTTCTGATCCCATTTGTCCTCTATTTTGAACTTTAACTATTCACACTCACACAAACAGTCACTCGGGGTCGCCATCGGTTTTTTTTCTTTTTATTAAAATCTGTGGATACCAAATCAAATATCTGGTGTTTTATTTAATTTTATAGGTAACAAATTTCAGTTACTTTAAAAAATGGTTACAATTTTGTTTTCCATGACCTACATTCTCTGTTTCATGATCAGGTTGAACCATTTTGCTGAAGAGGGAACAGAATCACTGCGTGCTTTTCTCCCCTTTATCCGAAGTTCCCTATTTCCTTAAGATGTTAAAATTACTTTTGAACCAGGTTGATCTACTTTCTACTAAGTAAAATGGATCAATGTGAAGAAAGTATTAACGTGTGGGAAATTCAAACCGACAGATTGAAATACTGTTAGTAATTTGTCTTCGCCGACACGAGAGAATTAACATCTGATACTTTGATGTCAACACACCAAAACCTTTACTTAACCTTATAATTTTCCTTTTTTTAATGTAGGAAGGAGGGGGGGCTAAGGGCGAGGGCCCGCAAAATTGACCTCTCCACAGAAGACGGAGAGAGCCAAAACAAGGTCTCCAAGGCTCAATGATGCCATTTTTTTTTAATATAAATTTTGAAAAGGTTGTGTAGTGTGTAAGGTGCATGCATGTGTAGTGAGGAATAGAGAGAGAAGTGTGTGTTTGAGAGCATGCTGGACTACTCACAGGGTAGCTGAGACACGGAAAAAGATCAGCTGAGGAGGAGAGTGACAGGAGAAACGGGAGTTCCAGTACTCCCTGTCTCCTGCCTAACATCCACCCCGGAGTACTTCCCTGGTCGATTGGTGTCTACAGTCTCCTCCTATATGGACAACTGTTACAAATTTCTAACCTTTCATATACAACGCATTTATAACTTAACCCTTCAGATAATTCTGTCCATATACGGTTAACAGATCTTGGAAAATTTGATGTTGCTGCAAGTGAAAAATCTGTTACCAGTAATCAAAACTTTGGGAATATATATTTATATTAACAACGAAATGGAGGATAATCAGGACTTAAGGACCAGCAGATATTGGATTTCATCTTGGTCAAATTAAGAAGGAAAGAAGTTGACAATGAGGAGAAAAACTACGATAGACAGATTATAGATGGATATATATATATATATATATATATATATATATTATATAGAGAGATATAGAGAGAGAGAGAGAGAGAGAGAGAGAGAGAGAGAGAGAGAGAGAGAACGTTAAGGTGTATTCTGTAATTTTTTCCAACTGTTTGTTCAAACAAACTGCGATTCCAGTTTAATTACCGAAAATTTATGCAGAAAGAGGAGATACCTGTATATTTCATTTTTCTAAAAACGGGGTGCCCATAAAGGAATTAATGAAACTAGAAATTCACACAAAATAAATACAAGTAAGTATTGGAAATACCCCAAACGTAAGCCTATATAGTCAAAATTTGGAGGCGGACCCATTGCATTTATTCACTGTAAATAGTAAAGTTCGTAAAGCCTTCAAGTCGAAGTATCTATACTGTTTTTTTTTGTAACTTTAACGTTCCAAGTAATAAAGGGTTCCTAACGCTGATCGTATAGTTGTCCCTTGTGGTATATGGGTTTGGAAAAAAAAACAGAGAATCAGTAAGTTCCTACTAGTCTGTAGGCTGCGGTCCCAGTTTGGAACCTAATTCTGATGGAAATCTTTCTTTAATCTATTTTGGCATTAATATAAAGAGAACAAAACGGTTTAAATTTTTAATGTCAACGGGAACTTTACTGCCTACAGTGTATGGTCCTACATTCGGCTGTGAAGATTGCATGTACAGTCAATTCCGCGAGTATCGTGAGGACGTCATAACTAAGGTCATGACATGAGGATACCAACAGCCAATACTGTGAATTCGTGATGCTCATACATACAGTAAGTTATGGGAAAAGTGGGATACGTCAGTAGCGAACCAAATAATTCATACTTTTGTTCCTAAATGCGCATTTTAACTCTAAATAAATACAGAAATATAACATAAAGCTGATACAAACTTTATAAATGTAGATCCTCAGGATCACTTTGCCCTTGGGAGGAGGCGACGGTGGTGGTAGCGACGGTGGGGTGCGTCAGAATTGGGTGAAAAAACGTGATGAAGAAAAATTCCACTTTTCGTTTATTTCTTCCCTCTCCCCCTATTTCTTCTGATACTGGTGGGTTTTAGCCACATTTACAATGTGCGCGATACTTAGAAACACGATATTCAAATCCGCGACATTGCTAGGATTGAGTGTATATACAAATGCTGAGGAAGAGGAGCTTAAAGATATCAAGAAAATTAAAAAGATGAATTAAGAAATCGAAGGAAAAAGGGAAGATGTTTTAACCCTATTATTTCTTTCTGAGACCATTTGGTGTTGTTCCGATTCATCGACGGAAATGGAACTTGTAAAGCAACTGAACTTGTAATTAAAAAGAAATAATTTTAAACTCTGGAAGCCGATCGCTCTATCTAAATTTAGAAGTTTGTTTGAGAACTCATACAATCCCAGCAAAACAAATTGAAGAAAAGGAAGTTGGTAATAAATATTTTTGCTTTGCAGGAAAAAACTGAAATAAATCGAAGTTGACTGAGACAAGAAATGAACTTCTTTGAGAAAGTTTTAATAAAGAAGAAAGGATGCAGTAATTCCTGTTCTAGTATTATTAATTCAAAGGCTAATGACGTTGGTGTTCGATCTTATCCGGACGTTTTCCCCTACTGAATTTTGTAATCCCGAAGAAACACAAAATTGGTTGGGCAAAATAACTAAAGAAATTGAAAAGGAATCTTTTGGCCTTACAAAATCTTTAATAAGAGAAAATAAACGTGAAGAACGAACACTATAAACATACTTGATCCATTCCATGGGATCGGAATGAACGAATCCAAATATTCAAGAGAACTTACCGATAATATAAGTTTTTGATAGATAACGATTCAATGCTAGAGGTTTAGAGAGCATAAACGGAAATTTTAAGATGAAATATTTGTTTGTTTTGATTGATTTACAAAGGTTCATAATTTAGTTCATCAAACTATCAAATGAGCAGCCAATAAAAATTCAAGAGAAGCTAGTGATAAAAAAAACTGGATGAACAGGGATCGTAAGAGCAAAGAGAACAGACGCAATCCCATTACCGTTGTACCTTTGTTTGATCGAACTTTGTACAAGACGCGAGTGATATGCAAATTCCTTCCCCGGTTAAAGTTATAAATGGAAACGAAAGTTTCTCCTGAGGGACAGAAATGTCCTTCAACCGAACCTTTAATCCGATAATGATTTAAAAAACAATAAAAAAAACACAAAAACTGAGAAAGAGAAAGATCAACCTGAAGAGAGAAATGTTTCGAAACGTGAATCCAACAACGGAAGAAATTCAGCAACGTAATATTTCAAGAAAAACTGAATAATTCATTTAGTCGGATAGTTTGGCACCCTGAAATTACTTTTACTTGCTCAGAGGAAAAGTCATGTTAACATGGCGATATTTACGTAGAGGATCAACCAAAACGAATGACCCTAAGCGCTAACTGCTAAAGCGTGTGATGAAAGGACACGCTGTGGAGATAAATTTTAATTTGTAAAGGTAAACATTTTTATACAATTTTACACTCGCACCAAAATCAGGTTTGAAGCATCACTTTGCAAACTTGCAAAAGGGTGAAGGAAGGCGATTTTTTAGGGAAAACTTGCAATTTGAAGTTTTTGAAATGTCTGGAAGAGAAAAATGCCAGTAACAACTCGCATTCAAATACTGTAGAGCTGTATACATTGAGGCCCTTCTAAACTGCAGACAACACTTAAACCATTTTAAACTTCTGTTACAGTACTTTTACCGTTATAAATTATTTCACACACACACACACACACACACACACACACACACACACACACACACACACATATATATATATATATATATGTGTGTGTGTGTGTGTGTGTATATACAGACCCTGGCCAAATTATTACTCAGTGGCTGATAATTTTCTTTAATGAAACAACCTATATTTTTTCCATTTTATATTTATTTTTATGTATATTAGGAAGTTCTAAATTATTTGCTACTTTCTTCTTAACATAATGTGTGAGTGTAGATGTGAATGTCAGCCTTGAGGGAGCGGGGACAAAGGGGGAATGTGGTGATAAGGAAATCTAGCTTCGCACGTCATCTGTAACGCCTTGTGTTGTTTAACATTTATTTCAATTTCAAAGCACTCTTTACACTGATTGGATGTTGTTTCACAAAGAAGCTTAAATTTGGTTAAATTAATATACTTTTTTATGCTCTACTATAGTTTAGTGTGTGAAATTTTAACTGTATCTTGCTACTTTTCAGATTTGTAGTTATTTTCTTTGTACCACGTGACCACAAAAATTGTCCCTGTTTTTAATCGCTTATTACTCAGTCATTATTGCAGCTTCACAAATGAAATAAAAAGCATTCGAAAGAGAACATTTTAAAGTTTTAATTTATTCTACATGTGTTCAAAGTGACGTCCCTGGACATTCTTACAGTTCACACAACGGGAAAGGAAGTTATTTATTACATTTTCCAAAACGCTGCATTCAATGGACTGTACACTCTCTACCACCGCTTGCTTTAATTCTTCGATAGAGGATGGCTCTTGCCTGAATACTTTGTCCTTGACAAATCCCCAGAGAAAAAAGTCCAAAGGTGATAGATCGGGAGATCTTGCGGGCCAGGGAAACTGCGAGCGATGAGAAATGAATCTTTGTTCAAAAAATCTTGTTAAACATTCCAGTGATTGCCTAGTTGTGTGGGCGATGAAATGGTTTATAATTTTTAAATCAGCGTGAAAAACTGTACATATCACGTTGTTTTCATAAAAATCGGAAACAGTTAATGAAACAGGAAAGATCCCAATTCGATTGGCTTCCTTTCAACAAGTCTATCACCGGCTCTCAACACATCCTCCTGCCGTCTTCACAGTTATCCACGTCGAAACGCAGTACGGTCAACCTTCAGTAGGCCCTTGTCAGTCTTCGAAGTTATCTACACGAAACGCAGTACGGTCAACCTTCAGTAAGCCCTTGTCAGTCTTCGGAGTTATCCACATCGAAATCGCAGGTCGGCAAGCTTCTTATAGGCCCCCACTCGGCCTACAGTGTTTTGTTACGTCGTGATAGACTATTCAGGATTAAAAGCTGAAAAGTCCACAACCTCTGCCTAACCGAGTAGGCCCAAAAGTGTATGCAAACAACCGGCAACTTAACTTTCCTATTACGACTACAGTAGGCCTGTTGAATTATTTTAACGTTTCAACCATCTCACCGTATTTTGTATCCGATTGTTTATTTGCCCTTTTATGCATTTCATTTTACTGACCTAATCCATTTACTGTACCATACAGTACTTTCATTATCTCGGTTATTATTGGCTTAATTACTTATTGTGTGTTCACTGCTGCATATTTCATTAGCCT
The DNA here is from genome assembly GCA_023014485.1 of Bathynomus jamesi. Taxonomy (NCBI): domain Eukaryota; kingdom Metazoa; phylum Arthropoda; class Malacostraca; order Isopoda; family Cirolanidae; genus Bathynomus; species Bathynomus jamesi. The sequence continues at coordinate 804,731 of JAJOZX010001477.1, read as the reverse complement.
AGCTAAAATAGTGTTTGTCATTATTGTACTTACTTAACGATTATACTGTGTAACCATTTCTTATTGCTAATAATCACTCATTTGTAATATAATACAAATACAGTTATAGAATTGTTAATCACTGTGAGCAAATAATTCATTTTTCTAATCAAACACAAAACAACAAAGTAAATTCTCTCTCCTTATTAAATATTGTTTGTTTGGGTTGTATCCCAAACTGGTGACCCCTAATTATTCATTTCAATATAATTCATTAATTATAGTAAGCCTACTTGATAGGCCACCACAAATTGGTGCTCTGTAGGCCACTATATATATATATATATATATATATATATATATATATATATATATATATACTGTACTAGGGTACTGCAGTAAGTATCCGCACTTTTTATTTTAGTGATAATATAGTATATATAATATATACTCGTAATAACGAGCCAAACTGAGATCCATAGGCTTATTTAGGCTAGCAACAGTATAGGCTTATTTAGGCTACTCGTAGCTGTCATATATCGTACGAGTAGTGAGCATGGCTGCGCCGCTTTCAATTTGTACTCTGGAGGAACAGAGATCCGTGGTTCGTTTTTTGTAGGCAGAAAGTGTGAAAGGAGCTGAAATTCACACGCGTTTATGTGCTCAGTATGGGAATAATGTGTTACCACGGCGAAGTGTGTACGAGTGGATTCAAATGTTTAAGGAAGGTCGGACATGTGTGACAGATGCTCAGCGCTCAGGATGACTGTCAACATCAACCAGTGGTGACAAGCAGGAAGAAGCCAGAGCCATGAGTTTCGATGACAGAAGATTAACAATAAAAGAAATTGCATCTTCATTAGACATCAGTCAAGGGTCAGCCTATTCGATAGTTCATGACATTCTTGGCTTTCACAAGGTTTGTGCAAGATGGGTGCCCAAACAGTTGACAGACGAGCACAAGCGTAATCGTATGGACGCCTGCTCTCGTCTTTTGGCGCGGTATCATAATGAAGGTGAAAACTTTTTGGAGCGTATTATCAATGGAGATGAAACCTGCATCCATCACTATGAATCAGAAAACAAACGACAGAGCATGCAATAGAAGCATCCAACATCTCCCGTTGCAAGGAAGTTCAAAGCGCAACCGTCAGCAGGTAAAGTTATGCTAACACTGTTTTGGGATACACGAGGCCCTATCATTGAACATTATGAGCGTGGAACTAGGGGCAAAGCTGGGCACAAACCGTTAATCCGTTAATCGTTAATTAACGAAGTTAACTTTTTCATTAACGATTTAACTTTTAAGTTAACTTTGAAAATCATTATCGGACTAATTAACTTCCGTTACATTTAACTTCCGTTAACTCAAGTCCGTTAACCCAAAAAATTCATAAATAAACGTTTAAAAGTTTCTATTATTTTCAGTGCTGAGCAGGTGCGCAATTAATCCGCCACTGTTAATAGTGATGAACGAATTTCCATTTCCGCAGTGCAAAATCAGGCGATATATTTGTTTCCGTCGCCACAATTTGTGTCTTACCAAATATGGTAGTTATTTATGGCATTGGTTTGAGCAAAACATGGTCGACTGTAAAATCAGGCGGAAAGATTTGCCATTTGAGTTGAATGTTTCAACTTCTTTCAAGAAATATCACGAGCATTTTAAGGCACTTTCAATAATATATATGTAACAATTACAACAAATAACTACATTCGTTTCATTTGCAGTCTGTCTCTTGCGCAACATGTTTGTGCTAGTGAATATTTAAAAATAATCGTTGTCAAGTAAGTCATGTATAATTATAATATGTCTGTGAGTACCTTATTAGTAGTCTCCTTGATACATTTCAAGAACCATAAAACTGATCAGGTAAGATTTCAATTCTCATGTCACTTTGATGACATAAATTAAGTCAATTGATGTCTTACAATGGGAGCGTTTTCACCTTAACCCTTTATGTCCTGGCGGTACTTCTAGGTACCACATCTTTAAAATCTCCATAATTATTTTTCTACCCGGTTGATCCTGCCGGTACTTTCAAGTCCCAATGTGAATTAGTTTCTTTATGAGATAATAGATGGCGTTGAGAAGTAAATGTGAGCGTGTGGCGCCAGAGGCTGTTTACTCTTTAGTATCTCTGCCATCCCCTCCAGTGCTGCAGTGGAGCGTTTGTTCTCTATGGGCAAGGACATCCTGAGGGCCAAGAGATCATCCCTGTCTGATGAAAACTTTGATATGCTAATTTTCATGAAGGGCAACATGCATCTCATGGACAAAATGGAGAACGAGAAGAAGAGGGAAAATTAAATTATATATATATTGTGTTTTTCATTTTTTTTCATAATAAAAGTTAACGTTAACGGTTTATCGGTAACTTCCGTTACATGTTTAACGAATTAACGGATTAACGGTTAACGAAGTTAACTTTTTGTTTAACGGATTAGCGGTTAACGAAGTTAACTTTTTGGTTAACGGTGCCCACCACTGGGAACTACAGTAACAAGTGCATCGTATTCTGACATGCTTCGGAATGAGTTAAAGCAAGCAATTCGCACAAAACGGAGAGGGAGATTGTCGGAAGGTGTTATTCTGTTACACGACAATGCGCGCCTTCATACTGCTGCACAGACTAGAAAGTGCCTTCAAGAACTTAAATTTTAAGTTCTCGACTATCCAGCCTATAGTCCAGACCTGGTACCTTCGGATTTTTACCTGTTTGGACCACTGAAAGACGCTTTGAGAGGTCAGCGATTCCAAGGCGACGATGACCTGAAGGAGGCGGTGCATGACTGGCTACGCACACAGCCAAAAACATCCTTTTGTGATGGCGTTAGGAAGCTTGTAGATCGCTGGACTAAGTGTATTGAGAAACAGGGAGACTATGTTGAGAAGTGATGTGTTTATAATCTATCAGATGTGAAAATAAAATTGTGAAAATAAAAAGTGCGGATACTTATTGAATTACCCTCGTGTGTGTGTGTGTGTGTGTGTGTGTGTGTGTTTTATATATATATATATATATATATATATATATACACGCTCAGGACAAAGATGCTTACAAATTAAGTTCGAGACTTAAAAAGTAAAAGCCTCATACAAGCTCCGCCCATACATCACTTAAGAGTAGAGCAGCTCGTAGCATCGTTGCTAAATATATAGAGGTTAACTCATTAACGAGACTTTATTACGTCGCTTATTGCTATTAAAAGAATAATATTCTGTCTTATTCAACGTTACATTCCTGTTCATAATTCTTTTTAGCTGCGTTTCGTTTCTACTGTAGATACTACGGGCGTTATAAGGTCTGAATGCATGATTCATCAGGAGAAGATATACTGCAAATCTGTTTTCTCCGTGAGACTACAAGAATCCACCCGTTTCCATTATATATATATAAAATGAAGGTAAAAGTAGGAAAAAATGATGGGGGCCATTATACTTTCAGAGATTTTTTTATTTCTTTTTATTTGAACAAATAAATCACGTGAAATATGAGAGTGGAAATATTTCTCACCCATTCTTTATTCATCAGTCGTGTGAAACCTCACGCAAAGTAATATATATATATTAGTGGTGGACCGGATGTCAGTTTTTCAACATCTGCGGATGCGGATTTTTAATCTCAATATCCGCGGATGCGAATGCGGATATTTAGTTAATCTATCAATATATAGAATTATGAATATATGACATAATTTTTCAAATTTCGTGATATTACTATTATAGCAGGCAATGCATAAGAATTAAAATTAATATTAATGTTTTCATTATGATAAAAATAATAACTTTCTCAAGAGTTTCAGCCACAGAAAATTCAATGAAACAAGTTTCATTCAATTTTCTGTTACCAGCTATTTATATTTTGAGGTTTGTATATTTGTTTGTTCATTAATAATTAATTAATACTTTACATGAAATGTGGATGACTGGGCCTTATAAGCTACTTTATAAGCTAATTTAATTGAAAATTGCATAATTTATTAAAGGTAATATCCGCATAACATCCGCAGTCAGAAGTGCGGATTCGGATATCCGGTCCACCACTTTTATATATATATATATATATATATATATATATATATATATATATATATATTATTTATTTATATATATATATATATATTAATAATTATTATATTCGGTGAATAGCATGAATATATATATACTAATAGCTCACTGGGGAACAAATTTTAACTTTTCTTTTGTTTCTTGGACGTGAACAGGTCAGTCTTATAGGATTTTTTCCGCTGATTCCGAATATAGCCGTAGAATTTCTCTATCACCCAAGGTTACTGAGAAATTTGTATTTTAATATTTATTCAAAAAGTGTATAGAAGTTAGTAAAAATACTTCATAAAAATTATATTAGTGGCAGATTGGCATTTAAAATATTCTTCTTAAAACTTCTTTGTCACTGATTTTCTCTTGTAGTTTTCATTAGGAGCTTCTCGCATCAATGTCCAGCAGTAATCAGCTAACATTGCCGGATCCCACCTCCCTTGGTAGCGTTTCTCCATAGCAGCTATATCTTGGTGGAACCTTTCTCCATGCTCATCGCTTACGTCGCCGAGGTTTTCAGGGAAGAAATCTAAATGGGATTGCAACAAATGGATTTTTAGTGACATATTACATCCCAATAACCTATATGCTTTAATCATGTCCTGCACTATTTTTTCATAGTTAGAGGGTTTGATGTTCCCTAGAAAATTTGTGACAACATTCTTCATGGCCTCCCATGCCCCTTTTTTTTCCTCTCAAGGCATCATCAAACTTTTGATCTTTCATGAGCTCTCTGATTTGGGGACCAACAAAGATCCCTTCTTTTATCTTTGCATCGCTAAGTCGTGAAAACTTTTTCTTCAAATATTTGAATGCCTCATCTTCCTTGTTCATTGCTTTGACAAAATTTTTCATGATGCCAAGTTTGATGTGAAGTGGCGGTAAGTATATTTTCTTGGGGTCAACTAAGGGTTCATGAGACACATTCTTCAGTCCTGGGATACATTTTTGACGAAGTGGCCAATCCTTTACAAAATAATGCGAATCTCTGGCTCTGCTGTCCCATTCACAAAGGAAGCAGCAGAACTTCGTATAACCGAGCTGCATTCCCAGAAGAAGCGCGACGACTTTTAAATCCCCAATATATACCAACGAAACTGGTCATAATTAATCTGCTGAAGGATGAGTTTCATATTTTCGTAAGATTCCTTCATGTGGACAGCGTGCCCTACAGGAATGGAAGGGTATTTATTTCCATTGTGAAGTAGTACAACCTTGAGGCTTAGCTTCGAAGAGTCAATAAATAAACGCCAATCTTCAGATTTGTGCTCATGACCGAGAGCTAACAGCAGTCCATTTACATTATTACAGTAGCATAAACCACCTGACGAGGAGAAATACTGCATCAGATCTTTTTGGCGAGTGCGGAACGCCGATATGCTTGTATTCTTTTGCCAGCAAATTCCATTCACGTAACCTGGAGCCCAATAATTCCGCTTTCTTTTTCGGAAGGTCCAAATCTCTCACGAGATCATTCAGCATAACCTGCGTTATCATACGTGATTTATTTGATTCAGGTTGCTGAAAGTCTGTATCTTTAGTGTCATCAATTTCCATTGGTTCAACTTCAGACTCTTCATCCAGTGTCCATGACTTTGGGAGAGTTGGAATTGGGTTATCATCGTCATGTAGTACTGGTCTCATGGCAGATGCAAGATTTGGTATTGAATTTTATGTTTATTTTTGGCAGAGAATCCTGAAACGTTAGTCATACAAAAATAGCAATCCGTTAGGTGATCCTTGGGCTCTCTCCAAATCATTGGTATGGCAAATGGCATAGATTTGCGGGTACCTTTAATCCAACCCCTAAGAGTGACGGCACAGGAAATGCATGAGATATGAGGTGCCCAGGATTTGTCTTGGTCGCCTACCTTACATCCAAAATAAAGTTCGTAAGCCTTCTTCACGAGTGGGGTCATCGTCTTCCTCTGTGCCATTATGGTCAGTTCTCCACCATTATGGTCAGTTCTCCACATACGTAGCAAAATGTATCTCTGGGATTAATACAGTTTCGATTCATGCTGGCGGAAAATTATTGAAATCACGGAAAACTTTTTGGAATGAAAAACCAATTTTTTCTACTATGAAAAATTTTAAAATTTGAGCAAAACTTGAAAAAAATTTCTTTCTTTTTATTAAAAATCTGTTTGTTTAAATAGCTATATTTTTTTAATGCAAAAAATACTATTAAATATAGTTAACCTGGAAAAAAAAGAAAGTAAAATTAAATTAGTACACTTAATTTTAACTAATATTTTGGGAAAACTCTGAGTAAATGGAAATATTATTTTCTCGAAAACTATGGGTGATAGAAAAATTCTGAAACCATATTTGGAATCAGCATCAAAAGTTCAATAAGAAACACGAAATAGTTTTCAAGAAACAAAAATGTTGTTCCCTAGTGATATAGTTAATAAATAACTGTGAGAATAATACTTTCTTAAGTATAAGTGAATCAAAATATTTCGTCATGTCATTGTGTATAAATTCGAAACTTGGAAATCTTGAGGAGCGAAAATGCAAATTAAATTCTTCGACAAAATACCACTGATTTTAATTGCCTGTATCGCATATACTAAATGTTTACTTTCAACATTTTACCTATTTTTATGAAAGTAATGAAAAAGACATTTTTACAGTAACGCAGTCAGGTAAAAATAGAATGAGCACAAAAAATATTGGAACGTACGACAGAAAGACAAGCCCGGTATATTCGTCTTGGGACGTCTGAATTCCACAGAATACGTATCCTTCTTTGAGAACCATATTCGTCCATTATCCCATCCAGAAAAATTACAGTTTGACGCGCATGCGTCGTAGGAAGACTTTGCAACCCGTCACGCCTCTGGAATACACAATTCAGTGGAAGAAAGAAAAAGGATTAGAAGTTCTTCCTTCGGCTCCGAGAAGCCCACGTATGAATCCTACTGATCACGTCTGCGAGGAATTTGATAGTCGTTTGCAGAAAAAAGGCCGCCTCCTCCCACATCTGTATGAAATATATAGAAAAAAAAAAGAGACTGAACTTTGACAAAATTTAGACCATACCTTCATCCAGAATTTTATCAGCTCAAATTTTGAATGTGTCGAAGCCGTTCGTGAAGTAGGTGGAAAGGCTACAAGATAGTGATTGCTTATATTTACTAATATGTTATATCTCCTAGAGATAATAATCATTCAGGAGGGCCAGAAACTGGCACATCGCTTAGACCAACTAATGTGGCCCAGAGTGCTAACTCCCGGATCATTATTACTAGGAACATCGAGAGTCGAACCCCCGACCTCAATGTCTTCAATTATCGTACAGGGAAACGGTGTTATTCACTGAACTGCGAACGCTGACTTCTGAGAGATAGATTTACTGTACGTTAACAGTAAATCTTTATTTTTCTACTCATTTATGGATGTATCCGTGATTATTTTCAAATGAATTTGTTGCACTCAGATTCAGTTTAATGTAAATTTATATTTATGTATATTCGTTCATATAAAATATTTCGTATTCCATTACTAAAATGCAGTATTCATACCATATATATATATATATATATATATATATATATATACACCTTACCTTTAGATACTTTTAGAAATTTGCGAACGACAGTTCATGATAGACCTGCGGTCGACCCCTCTGCAGCATCCCGATGGATTGGGATTGGGTGGAGTAGGGAATTGGTTTCCGATCTCCTCCTGCCCTCGTAGCCAGCTACACATGGCTGGTCAGGGACTGTCCTGAAACCAGAACCAGAACCTCTCCAGCTGGTTCTTGAAATTATTGAGGTTGGTGTGCCGGAGTCTCCTTTGTTCTTTGGGCAGGACATTAAAGAGTTTCGGGCCTCATATTCTCAGGATATTTCCATCCTCGTTTCCATTGCCTCCTGTTCCACCGCAGTTGGGACAGTACATATCTTATCTCTCTTTTCTTATTCCAGTGAGTAGTATGATTGCAAAAATGTAGAGTGCAAATCAATTGCATGCAACATGATCAATAATGCAACAAGGTGTGGTTTAGACCTTCCAAGAGGGGTGAGGGGGCTATGCAGCAATACGGGAAGGGGGGTTAGACCCTCCAAGGGGGGTGAGGTTAGATCCTCCGAGAGGGAGGTATGCATGAAGGGGGAAGAGCGTGGCCTAACCTAACAAGGGAGGAGAGTGGGTAACCTAACCTGGCAGATTAGGCCTACAAAAGTATATATAATATATATATATATATATATGAATTGTATGTGAATATATGTAGGTGTGTATGCATGGTTGCATGTATGTGTGTATGTTTGTATATATATATAGGAAAAAGTAAAACAAAACTTCTGTATTAAGACATAACTGTGTATGTGTATTGTATGCATATTTGCATGTATGGTTGTATTTTGTATATATGTATAAGTCGGGATGGTTGTCTTATTTTTTTTTTGTCAGTGCGAGAATAGTCTTTTCACTACAAATATACCTAGGATAATAGCACACACAATGATAATACTGACGGCAGATGTTGGTAAATAATTGTTACTGGTTACAGTATTTGTAAAAGGTTATTCTGGTTATCATCTGAAAATTTTTAAAAACAACTCAATTGATCAGTCCATTTACGGGCATGAAGTCCGGGTAGGATGGTCACTGGTTTCATGGTGGAATTCAAGATTTTTATAGTAGGTTTGAATTTAGTTTCAGACAGAAAGGGGTACGAGTTGTAATTGTAATCTCAATATTATAAGGGGAACAATTTTATTCATATCTACGTCTTAAACTATACGGAACTGTTGGTTGTCGTGTAGATGTCGGTGTTTGTGTGCGGAGTGGTCGGCCTCGCTTAGGTGGTAATGGGGGTCGACCGTTAAGCTCCGATTCTGAGCGGGTTCGTTTTTTTATGTGAAGGTTCTAGTTCACGTGGTTGATGCATTTGCAACCGGTATGTAGGGTCCGTGCGTCGATCATCAATCGGTAAGGGTGGTGACGGAGGAGATGGTGGAGTTGGAGTTGATGGTGGAGTTCCACTAAGTGATCCTCTAGAAGGGGTTTCTCCAGGGTCTGGTTCCGATGGGACTCTCGGTTCTGGGACCTCTTCTTGTAGAGAGATTGGCTCGAGTACTGGTGGTATTACGAGGTACCAATCTTCGTCACGGGTAGTGGTTTCCGCGGTGACCATTTCAGTTTTTTTATCCCTGCTGGATTTGTTAATACCTTGATCTTTCGAAGGATAGGCAGATGTTTTTTGGGAAGATGTTGTTTGGCAGCTATCTTCAAATTATCAGCGTGAATGATCCTTAGTTTGGAATGATCTCGGAGGTCGTGGATTTCGTAACGGTTCTTTCCGAGGTTTTTCATAATCCGATATGGGCCATCCCATTTTAGGTATAATTTGCGATGAGCACTTGATGGTTTCACGCTCTTTATGTAACATCGCATACCAACGACTATAGTCCGTTGATGGGGATGACGCCTATGTTGCTCTTGCTCTATTTGTTGGTTTCGTTGGTCTAGGGCAGAGCTTTCCAAACTTTTCACGTTGGCGACACACTAATTAATTTTTGTTATCAAATATCAAATATCAGATAATTTTTCAGTAGGTGGTTTATCTTGTAGCCGATTTTGTTGATACAAAAATCAAAATTTTCAAAATACAAAAAAATTGAAAATAATTAACTAAATTTGGCGACACACCTGGGAGGTATTGGCGACACACTAATGTGTCGCGACACACAGTTTGGAAAGCTCTGGTCTAGGGCATAGCGGATTATGTCAAAAATTTTGAAAGATCGTTCAGCTAGTTGCTGATTTGCTTCTGCCATCTCGAAAGATGTTAGAACTGCCGAGTCGATTTGGTCGGGCAAATCAAAAGGTAGCCGTTTGTCGTAGTGATATAGGACGAAATGATGGGTGTCCCAGATAGACACGTTATAGTCGTTGTTGATGGCTGTTTGCACCATGGGGAAGGAATCATCCCATGTACGGGAGGATGCATCGACAACGTGGCGAAGGGCTTCTAAGATCTTCCGATTGTGCCTTTCCACTAAGCCGTTTGCCTGCGGATGGTATACCACAGTGTGTGTGCGTTTTTAATTTTACACATGTTACAGAGTGACTCGAACAATTTGGAAGTGAAACTAAGGGCGTTATCCAAAATTAGGATGGAAGAAGTAGTATGGTTTTGGATGACGCGTTCCACTGGGCTCTTACCACAGTTCCCGAGGTCTGGTTTGGAATGACAACTACTTCGCTGTAACGCGAGAAGTGGTCCGTAAACACAATGATGTACCGGTTTCCCCTTGATGTTTTAGGGAATGGTCCCAGTATGTTCATTCCAGTTCTTTGCCAGGGCCGTTGGCATACTGGATATTTATGCATGGAAGTTGTGGACGGTACGTTGCCTTTATGTTTTAAACAAGACGGGCATTCAGCGCTGTATTCATGCACCTTTTTGTTCATTTCTGGAAAATGGTATCGCCCCAAAAGACTCTTGACGGTGCGATCCGGCCCCATGTGGCCATACAAAAGGTGAGTCGTGGCAAAGTCCGATGGCTATGTCTACGAGATCCTTTGGTATTTCCACGAGGTCGTTTCCATCTTGTTCCTAAAATGTACGAGCCCATCTTTTAGGTTGTACTGTTCTTTTACCTTCGATGGTTCCTTTTATTCCAGGCGAGCCCGAAGGTTCTGGGTATGTTGGTCCTGTTGTTGGGAGTATTGCAGACATTCGTAGTCGAACATAGGAAGGATTTTTATCTTATTCACTTGGGTGTCGGGCTTGAGTCTCGACAATCCGTCTGGAATAACTTGCAGTTTTCCTGGTTTGTATACGATTTTTGCCGCAAAGTCCTGAATCAACAGAGCCCATCTACTCAACCGTCCTTCAAGTAGCTTGTCCTTGAAGAGAAACGTGAGTGGCTTATGGTCAGTTTTGATGGTTACATCGTAGCCATAGACAATATTTCGGAATTTTTCCAAAGCCCAATATACCGCGAGGGCCTCTCGGTCCGGTATAGAATAATTCCGTTGAGGTGCAGAGAAAAGCTGACTGGCATAGGCAATGGGTAATGCCACACCATCTACGTCCTCTAATAGGACGGCTCCTAGTCCATAGGACGAATCATCTGTGGCTATGACAAAGGGTTTGGTGTAATCGGGATATTGGAGGATGGGATGACAGGTTAGTTTCCTGAATAAAGTTCCAAAATCATGTTGGTGATCAGATTCCCAGTTAAATTTAGCGTTTTTCTGGAACAAATTGGTAATGGATTTAACAATGTTTGAAAATTGGGAAATAAAGTTGCGATAGAATCCGACAAATCCAATAAACGCACGAACGTCGTCGATGGTTTTAGGTATAGGGTACCTTTCCAGTGCTTCAAGTTTGGCTGGATCAGGTTTAATTCCAGTGGATGATAGTAGAAATCCGAGGTATACCAGGGATTCCTGTAAAAAGTTGCACTTTGCAAGTTTCAGTTTAAGGTGTGCTTTTCTCAAGCGTGATAGCACATTCGGAAGACGTGCTATAAACGAACTATAAACGATAATATCGTCAAGATAGACGAGAGCTTCGACACCTAATAGGTCGGAAAGGACTATATTCATCAACCTAACTGACTGGAAACTGACTGTGTTGATCCTACTGGATTCAACAACTGGAACTGATTACTCTGGGGGCTAATTCCTGGGGCGGTTGTCCCTCTGGATGCAACCGACTGACTGGAAACTGACTGTGTTGATCCTACTGGATTCAACAACTGCAACTGATTACTCTGGAGACTGATTTCTGGAGCGGTTGTCCCTCTAGATGCAACCGACTGACTTGAACTGCTATAAACTGGAGTGGGTTTCTTATTTCTTTCGGAAATCCGAACTAAACTGATTCTGTTAGCATTAAGCTGTCTTTATTTTCTGGGGCGGTTGTCCATCTGGATGCAACCGACTGACTTGAACTGCTATAAACTGGAGTGGGGTTCCTATTTCTTTCGGAAATCCGAACTAAACTGATTCTCTTAGCATTAAGCTGTCTATTATTCTCATGGAGAGGGTGTGTCCTATTTCTACACTTAACTAATTTTCCGGCTGGGTAAATTTTCCATTGATTCTGGTTGAAGAAATTCATACCTAGTAAAATATCTGTCTGAAAGGTGGCGACTGCGTCCACAATACAACATTTTGCAGGATATACCGCGTTACCAACTTCTAAATATAATTCAATTTCTCCATATGTAGGTATGGGTGTGCCTGTAACTCCTCTGAGTTGGCAGGAAGGTGCCTTAATTTCATATTTATAATCTGTACTCTCTAGTAACTCATCTGCACATTGTTTCTTAATCAATGTCTCATGTGTTTCTCTACCTAGAAGAGCGGTTAAATCTCGGTTATCTGTGCTGCAATTATTAAATCTATTAGGTTTGCACCTATTATCCTGATGGGTAGTTCATGTGTGTATTTGGGTTTATTACTTCTATTTAGGAGAGAGGAGGCTGAACTGCTGCCTCCGAAGTGGGATCTAAAAAAGAACTTGAATTGACTTCTATGGGAGGACCTGAGTCATATGCTACGAGATCACCATACACTGGAGGGTCTTCTTGAAAAGTGTACTCTGTGGAAACTGATTCTTCAACGGGTACTTCTACGTACCGAACCATCCGACCTTGCTGATTATATTGGGGTCTGGACATTGGGTGACAATGTGGTTGACCTTGTGGTCGTGATCTGTTTGGTGGGTGGTTCTGTTGAGGCTGGGAACTAACTGGTTTCTGCGAATTGGAGGGCTCTTGGAAACGTTGGTGATTTGATCTGTGGAAGTGGGGCCTGTACCCTACAAGGGCTTTGTCAGCACATTTTTGTCAGTCGCCACGGCGATGACCATGTTCATGACAGTGGGAGCAATAGGGGGGAAAATTGCATTGATTCATCATGTGCCCAAAACTATCGCAATTAAAACACTGAGGAGGAGGGCGTGCATTCTGGGTTTGTGGGGTTTGTTTCTGAGGTGGTGTTCCCTGCATCGGCCTCGATTTACAGGGTTGTTGTTGTTGTTGTTGTTGCTGCTGCTACTGCTGAATGTAGTGTATGGGGTTCTCTCTACCCTTCCGGTAGTTCTGGCTCGCTAAGCCTGAGTAATGTTCCTGTGTTTTATTTAGGGCTACACTTACTGGTTTGTCAATATTTAGACACTCTTGAAATTTCTTTTTAGGTGCTACGGGTGAGGTTTTGGTAAATGGATGCTGCTACTATTAGGTTTCTTTGCTTGGAAGTGAATGTAATGTCACAGGCATTTTCTGCGGCTCGGAGGGCTTCTCCTACGAGTTTATGTGTTCGTGTAATAAAATTATTTAAATCTTCATGTTCTTCTTTCTTCCATTTTGCTTGGCAGACTGCTTCTAATGTGGCCAAAGGTTGTGCGAGTGTTATTTCTTTGAAAAATTCTAATAATGTTTTTTTTAAATTGTCCCACGTTGTAGCTTCGCTAATGGATGGGACGTATGTAACTGAATCATGGGCATTCCCCTCTTTAGGGTCAATAAACCTTTTAGCTTCCCTACTCTTTATATCATCATCGGTGATGTTTTCGCGTAAAAAATGCTGTTCTAGAGACTCAATCCAAGGTCTTACGCGTGGTTCAACAAAGTTATTATCTATGGTTCCTTTAAAAATTAGGACAGTATGGGGAAGGTTTACAAGTCTACCTAAGTTAATGTATGCTGGGGAAGCGGTTTGAGCCATGTTGGTTTGTGCTTGATCTGAAGTTTCTGTGTTTGGAAATATGTTTGAAAAAATGGGTGTAGGGGGATTTTCAATGTCAAAAAGCGCACCGTCTGAATCGCTCATATGTGAAAGTACTGTTAATGTATTCTAATTTGGTCTGCTTGACCGATCTTAATCTATGGAATGATCACTTGAGTGGCTTTCCTCACTACTCTATCTAAGAAATACACAAATAAATAAATGCACAACAATTTGCCTAACAACGAAAAATTTGAAAAAATTGTAAACAAAATAATAAACAAAATTTAAACAAAATTTCACTCGAATGTACGTGAATGTGCGGTAATATTATGATTGGCAAATAAAATAAAATGATTCTATAGGAACTATAAAAGTGAAAATAACTCGGTTTCAATAAAAAGAAATGTATCACTGGTGTATGGAATGTTCACTGTGTTTTTTGTTAATTCTGGCTTGATACTAATTAATTATTAACTGTTAATGATACTGACTTCTCAAATGTTTAGAAATTACTTTGAAAAAGAGATCTGTACTTAACAAGATTCCTACGGCAAAATCCTTGGAGACGTGTCCTGAAGACGTGTCTTGCTGGCCACTTGTTCCTGGAAGAAGAATGGGCGTGGAGAACTTGGAGTCGTGACACACCGGTCAAGTTAATGTTGGAAGTGACGAACTGGAAGTCGTGACACGCCGGTCAACTGAATGTTGGTTCTAGTTCCAGGAAGACTGGAAGAATCCTGGATGCAGAGGTCGCCAGTTGTTAACCCTTCCGTCTATGGCCTTGGTCGGTTCGAAGTTGACGGGGGTTCTGGTTAGGTGGCAGCAACGGATTTGTTACTCTGGAGCAGTGTTGGGGCACTAAAGCGTTAATCCGATAACAGTTAAATTAACGAAGTTAACTTTTTAACGGACTATTAACGGAAGTTAATTTCCATTTATCGTTATCGGACCAGTTAACTTCCGATAACTCGATATTTAGTCTGTTAAAGTCCGTTAACACGTTAACTGCGAGGAGTCATTCACGGAAGATCACCGCTCCGCGAATGAATTCAAACCGCCATAACTTCAGTCTGCCAATTCCGTCCTCTGCCGCAGTGGAACGGCTCTTCTCTCTCGGCAAGGACATCCTGAGGCCCAAGAGGTCAAGACTGGCAGTTGGGCCTAACTTTGAGAAGTTGGTCCTTCTGAAGGGCAACCAGCACATTGTGTCATAGTCTTTAATAAATGAGCCTAAAATTTAATTTTACCTTTCAGTTCCCGCCATAATTCTCTGGTAAATTAAAATTTAGTTAATGGTTAGTGGTTACAAGGGTTTCAAAACATGTAATCAGTACATTTTTTATTAAAAATAAAAAAAAAAGCTATTAAGCAAAAAAGTTGCAAAACTTGATAAAAATACAGTTAAATGCCTATTTATTGTTGGATTTTGCATAAATAAACATTTTCTATGGGTTTTAAAGCTTTTTTCCTTGATTTTTTTAAATGTTAGTAAAGAAATAGTTATCGTTAACGGATTATCGTTAACTTCCGTTAACTTTGTAGTAAAATTATCGGATTATCGTTATCGGAGTTAAAAATTGGGGTTAACGGATTATCGTTATCGAAGTTAACTTTTTGGTTAACGGTGCCCACCACTGCTCTGGAGTAGCTGGTACTGTATAAGGAATCGCAGTAGTTTTATTCTATACTACTCTTCGATTTCTTCTTGTAGTGGATCGGAGGATTCTGTGAAGCTGATTAAATTCTCTGAAAGTTCCCCGATTCTTCTTGTAATGGATTGGGAAATTATTTTTCTCTATTTAAGACTAAGTTCTCTGAAGAGAGCAAGGCTCGAAGGAGAAGATAAAGACTTTTTCTTACGGTAATTTACTGCTAAAATGTTACAGGTAATGCTCAGCCTCTAAGTTAGATCAGTCTAATCAGAATGAACATTGGAGAAATTTTATGAGCTTTTATACTGAATTTTTTACTTAAATCATTATTATTTAATACTGATCTGTTTTTGTTTTTTATTCTCAATAGGCTGATTTACTTTGCAAGTTATTTAAAGACAAAGCAAATATTTTAGCTGTAGCAAGGTCTAGTCTGCTATTTTAGCTGTAGTAAGGTCTAGACTGCTAAGCAAGAGGAAGCCATATTTTTATTTTAAACCGCATATTGACAGATCTGATGTTATCATGATCTGCCGAATTAACTAAAAATGGAAATCGAAATATGCCTTCCCATCACGAATTACAAACAAACATGCAGATGAGCAAAAATTAAATGCTTAAGATTCAAAATTAAACGTTAAGCAGGATATGACTTCATCTTTTACAACGAAGAGATAATGTATACAGGGAACGAACAAGATTACATTATTAAGCTAAAAAAATTATTAAGTAGTTTAAAAAGAAATAATTCACCAATTATAAAATAGAAAGCAAATAAAAAAATTATCCAAACTCTTGTCAGCGTTATACGATTTTGGACTTTATTTGTCAAAATGAATATATGAATTAAGAATATAAGGATTATATAAATATACGAATGAATATAAGAATTATATGAATGTAGGAATTATTCATTGTTCATATTTACACACACACATTATATATATATATATATATATATATATATATATATATATATATATACGTAATAATGAACCTACAAACAAGGTCAAAAAGCCAATCAGCACGCTTTAAATCCGTATCCCTGCCCATAAATCATCAGCCATGAAGCGATTGGTCGTATACAGGCAAGCCACGCCCACCATCACAGCATTCCCAATGAGAACACTATGTTCTGAATGTGGGAGGATCCTTCCTACCCGTCCGACGTCTGAAGGGAGCGATTCTCTCGGCATATAGAAGAAGAATCTCCATATCCGAGTCGCATTTACCAGTGTGCGATTCACTTGTTTACGTTCCACAATGAGATTGAGCAACATCGTAAGTGGCGGTTTCTCTCATATTCCACATTGCTTTTTTTTTTCGTGACAATTTTGCATTCGTCGATTTATATGTATATAGTGTTAATTTTATTCGCAAGTGACTTTTTTGTATATTAAAATGTGCTCTTTTTTTTTATTTCGGCAGGGGGGGGGGCAAGTAGTATACCCGATGAATTAGACCACTATATCACACCGTCCGTTTTAGAAGATGGAGATCACGTGTAAGCAGGGTTTCATGCAAACAATAATTTTACAGGAATATATATATATATATATATGTCTGTGTGTGTGTGTGTGTGTGTGTGTGTGTGTGTGTGTGTACACGCATGTATACTGAAAAAAGTGATTTTTACCGTTCTCCAGAGTAGAATCGGGAGTACTGTTATTTCAAGCCATAGATAACCATCAGCTATTTACATCCTAAGAGATTGACAACGCTTGTGGAATTACACAACCGATGGCAATAGACGCTAGGATCCCCCCACATTGTTCTACACACGAACTGTAAGTGGAAAAGCGGTTAAATTTGTCCTATATATTTCCCTGTATTTATTTTTGTTTTTTTTATGGTCTGAAATAAAGCGTTTGCTGCATTGACCCAACCTTTGTGTATATATATATATATTATGCAACTAAATCACAGAACTAGTTATTTATTTTGAGGAACGTGAATTTTAGAAAAAAAATATATATTTGCGAAATCGTGTCAGTATAATTTTTAGTATCATGTTAAAACTGCAGGTTGGCAACATTCCACTGTAGTTCATTTTCCTCTGAATCGTAATTTATGCTGTAGGCCTAAGGTGGTACGACATTCCGTACCACAGCTTTTATTTTAGCCCTGACAATATATATCAGGGTTGGGTCGAATAACTTCCAAAATTAGCTAGTTAAGTTAATTTGAGATTCTTACCAATTAAGATAAGTTACGTTAGTGCAAATTTTAGATTAATTGACCCAATCTTGATTATGCAACCTTTATTATGCAACTAAATCACAGAATTAATTATTTATTTTGAGGGGGATGAATTTTAGAAAAGAATTCTATAATATTTGCGAAATCGTGTCAGTATAATTTTTAGTATCATGTTAAAACTGCAGGTTAGGAACATTCCATTCTGTAGTTTATTTTCCTCTGAAAAGAAGGGTGGAGCAGGAAATGAATGTTCGTATAGTTGTATTTTGGTCGGATGATCTCGTAGGACTGTATGTTTTTAAAAGCAGTGTATCTCCCCCTCCGCAATATAAGGGCTCTTTAAGCGAGTTATAATAAAAGTCGAAAAATATGGCAAATATCACGATTTGCGTAAGGGTTTTCTCGCGTTTACGAATGATCTGTTGAAACATTGTAAGGATTACCACATGGTATTCGAGCAGTGTAAAAGCCCCAAATGTGAAAGTCGAGTAGTTGAAGCTGAGAAGAGGGACTGTCATATATGTAGACGCAGCTTTTTCAATAATACCTGTTTTGAATTCCATAAATCAAATTGAACGCGTAAGAAAATGAGAATTTGTGAGTGCGGCTTGTTTCATACTGTACATTAAATGATAGCGGCCAGTTCGAGCATAGATGTGATGAATTTTTTTTAACTACATGCTATGAGAAATATAAAACAGATAGTATAAAGCATGTTTGCTATATGAAAGATGCTAAGCCTAAAATAAACCTTGTGTAACTGTATACTACGACATAGAGACTTACACAAACCCTGAAACAAAAGAGGTTATCCCACATTTACTTGTAAGCCAGACTATCTGTGACAAGTGCATGAACGTCGAGTGTGATGAATGTCGCAAATGTGATAAACGAACAAACATTTTTAAGGTGTCTGCAAGAGATTCCCCTGTAAAACTCTGTGAACTATTTTGTCAAGTTAAGGGATCACTTCAAAAAAAATTACTGTATATTCTTGCCCATAACGCTGCAAAATTTGATAGGCAATTCCTTTATAAGGTGCTGCTTGAATACAAGTCTTCGGAGATATTTACAGGTGATCCCTTGAAAAGAGGAAACAAGCTTATACAGATGCAGATAAGAGGAAATGTTCAGTTTAAAGACACTCTATTATTCACACCTTGTAAATTAGCTAAGCTACCCAAGGTGATGGGCGTAGACGCTGAAGTTTCAAAAAGGTATTTCCCTTACACTTTCCTCACTCGCGACACTTTAAATTATGTAGGACTACCACCCCTCAAACATTACTTTAACTATGACAGCATGAGTGCAGGCGACCGTGAAGAATTTGAGCGTTACTACAACAGGTTTAATGAAGATAATCCTTACAATATAACGGATGAATGTGAGCGTTATTGCGTGAATGACGTACGCGTACATAGAGTATGCTTCCAAGCCTTTAGAAGGATGTACTCGTACATAGCCCGTTTCAACTGTGATCCGCTACAAGCCGCAACTACGATCGCGTCATTGTGTTTTATGGTGTTCAAGAATAACTACATACCTAAAAACACGCTAGTCTCATTCACCGAAACACAGGGGAAGTGGCAGTGAAGATCAGTGGGCGTGTTTTTTGGGTAGATGGTCTAAGCGAGAACCCGGCCACTGGTGAGAAGACGACGTACTCCTTTAACGGATACTGGTGGCATGGATGTCCACGTCCTGAGTGTGGTATCATAGAAGATATCCATGGCAGATCTCCTGCCGATATTCTCGCATGGACCCGTACCCGCGACTGACTTTAAGCTCGCAGTTCACTCACAAGGTTTTGTGGGAACACGAGTATGACGCCTGGATGGATACCGATGAGTAGTATCGCGAAGAAATAAGTGGTATCAGACGTACAATGATGCTGAACCCCCTCAAATGCGGCGATAGTTTGTTTGAGGAGCACAAACCCCTTCAAACTATACTTTCCCACCTACGGAAGGGGTAAAGATTCATTACTACGATTTCTGCTCATTATACCCTTACGTGATGAAGAAGAATCCGTACCTTGTAAATACTCCTGAAAAACTCGTTGATCCCCCCCTGCCTACCATCGAAGAGTTCTCAGCAAATTTGAACGAGAAGTACTTGGTCTTTATTTCGTAGATGTGCTCCCCCCCCTCCGACTTATGGATGCCAGTCTCACCCGTTGTTATAGATCATAAACTCATGTTTCCACTGTGTGAAGTGCGCAGAGGATAACAATGGGGACTGTAATCACGCAATCAACCAGAGGAAGATCAGAGGCGTATATACAAGTCCTGAGCTGTCCCTAGCCCTTCGTCGCGGGTACAGAATACTGAAGATATATGAGGTGTGGAGGTTTCAAAAGCTCCCCAACCTTTTCACACCATATATAAACACTTTTTTGAAGGAAAAAGTAGAAGCATCAGGGTACCCGCGAGGAGTTGAGACCGAAAATAAAAAATCGGCGTATATTCAACGCTACCATGATCGTGAATGGATACAACTTAAACGGGATCAAATTGCGAAGAACCCTGGCAAGCGCTTTAGTGCAAAATTGTGCCTAAATAGTCTTTTGGGAAAATTTGCTCAGAATACAGGCAAGGGGAACATCCATCTAACCTAAAGTTATAACGAGGTGTGGGATTACGCCAATGCCATCGATAAAGCAGTCATGGAGATCGTGAATGTGGGTAATACGTACATAATAAAGTACAACAGGACCGAATTGGCTACAGATCCATCACGTGTCACAAACATACCTGTAGTCAGTTTCACAACAGCATACGCCCGCATGAAACTTTGGAGTCTGTTGCATTCTCTTGGACGGAGGGTTCTGTACGCAGATACAGATAGTGTGATATTCACGGAGAGGGAAGGTGAATATATGCCGCCTATTGGAGAATTCCTCGGGAGTTGACTGACGAGATCAAGGATGAGTATAGAGATAGTGCCTACGCCGATTCTTTTGTCTCAACAGGACCAAAAACTTACGGGATACGGATGAAGGTGGGGAGGAGTTCAAGTACATCGTAAAGGCTAAAGGTATCACTCTTAACCAGGCGAACCGTCAGATCGTCAACTTTGATTCGCTCAAATAGCTAGTGAGCTTAGAAAATGATGGAAATGAGGGTGACTAGCCATCCCACTTGGTTGTAGACACTCATAACTTCCGGGCACAGAAGTTCGGGGGCGTGAAGGAACTTAGGGGGACAAAGATGTGTTG
Source organism: Bathynomus jamesi (assembly GCA_023014485.1). Classification (NCBI taxonomy): domain Eukaryota; kingdom Metazoa; phylum Arthropoda; class Malacostraca; order Isopoda; family Cirolanidae; genus Bathynomus; species Bathynomus jamesi. The sequence continues at coordinate 783,916 of JAJOZX010001477.1, read as the reverse complement.
TAACACATACAGGAAACGATACCAGCTGCCTGGCACCTACGACATTGTTCCCTTTGGATACCGAGAGGCGTGAATATTTGTTATATAAATATATAGTTTGTATTAGAGTCTATTTACTTGTTGAACAAATTTTACAGTTTATTTATTTATTCTATTTATTACGTGTGTTTAAAATAAATCATGTTTCAACTGGTTTCATTTTCTCCTTTGTGTGTGGTGTGTGTGTGTGTGTGTGTGTGTGTGTGTACAGGAAAAAAACCTAAGCACCACCCCACTGTATGTTGCGCACCAATAAAAATAGTCACGTGACTCCTGCTACTAATCCAGTTGGTGGGACATATCTCCTCCCTGCGCGTTCAGTTGACCCCAGCAAGCCTTGGTTCTCAGACGTATCTTTTATCTGTTGAAGAGTTCTCGCGTAGACGTAAAATAACGATGGCGACCTCTGATATTGTATGCTCTACATTCCTGAAGTGGGACACGCAAAAGTCTACAGATGTGGTGGACAACCAAAGAATTCCTAGTCATCCCTCCTTTGAAACCTTTAAGGCCACATTTAATCGTGCGAAGCATGAGGAGCAAGACGTCCAAATACTCTATGGGTATTCTGGTGAGAGCATTGTGGGGTTTCGCAGTTCAAACGATGTAATGGAATATGTTGTAGGATTAAACTGTGTTAAAAAACACATACACCGTGAAGTGAAAGAATCAACGCTTGCAGAAGAAAAACAAAGGATCTGGGTTGTGAACCTTGTTGATGACTGGTGTGACAGGAGATATTATGCCATGTTACATTATACCGAGTACGCGTACACTGCGACGGAGAATGTAAATCTTGTGATGATGGACAGTTTAAAATATTTCTACCACTACATCCATATATATCATGAGGTGCGCAGCGAAATTGTAGCTAAAGGTTTATGCCAATTTTTAGTAGAGTTTAGGGACGAGTATCGTTTGTCCAACAAAAAGGACAAGTGTGGACACGTTTCAAATAGATCGTCAGAGTGTTACGAAATTTTAGATGTGCATAGTTCTTACTTGAGAAAGTGCAATGGTGAATACAGTTACCCCTGGACATTGTAGAAGATGTATGGCGCGCATTCCAGGAAGTGTGTGAGATAAAACATTAAAACCGATATTACTTCATGTATCGCAGATGGAAAAATTCTCTAAACACCTACCCGGTATAATGGGATACGGTTTTAAATATTCGGATGATTTACCAGTGCACATCGAATCTTTCATGTTGGAACAATCTCGTACACGAATCTGTATTACTAACGCTTGGCGGCGTTCATGATGCATCCCGTGTGACTTATACCCATTCCCACACCTCCCACCTCCCCACCTCGCACGGTCTCGCCAAGTCAAGCAGCGCACCGCCCGGCTCATAATCGCCTCAGAGCTTGACCCGACAGGACGTGCTCTCCTCGCAGAATCAATAAAAAACTATTAAAAGATGAAGCTTCCATTGAGCAGTATCCTCAATGCAGTATACGACGTGTCCGTGTTGAAGTGTCTGTGCGTGTATTCAGGCGTAATACCGGTGCTATTAATTATGTACTTGAAACGAAATATAGACACTCAAACTCTGGTAAACGCAATGTTATTTATTTAAGTGTTGAAGAGGTGAACAGAATCTTCGTGGTGGTTGAGAAGTGGGGTGACGGCGGTTATGAAATACCTGTAGGTGTAGGCACAAAAAGAGAACATATTAGTGATGCACCCTCATACGCAATTATTTGTACGCTGTGCAGAAATTGTGATACAAAACAACCATGCGTTGATGTACGGCTGATGTGAAAGAATATTGCTCACAATAATGCCCTTATCTCCACGCGAAACCGTTTCATTCTCGACAGAATGTTTGAAGTCGTCGGTTTCCGTAAAGTAAAACCTATATTAGACGCCCTTGATGCCGATATGCGTTATTTTGACACGGTGCTTTAATACGCGTACACTGCCCTGCTCGACGATTTTACCAAGTGTAGGGATGAACAGGACGAAAATGGTTTGGAACTGGATACGTATTTAGAAGGTACAGACTCCTCGAAATATCATGAACTTTGGTACAAAGGACTAGAGCGGTACAGGGCTGATCTCACCTTCACTGTTCACCCTGAAGAATTATTTCTTTATATAAAACGCAGTTGTCGGCACGATTTAGAACCATACTTCAATTGCCGATATGAGTTGTGAAGAAAATTTTACAGTTGAAAAGGTCAGTGAGGAAAGATTAAATGCACGTTTGGAAAGGAGTGCTTATAATCTTGAATTTAATGGTGATGTTGTAGCAAGCGATGTCATCTTTCTTTGTGCGTCCATTTGATTGTATTCTATCCTTGCTTAAAGAGCGTGATAGTTTTACTTCCAATTGTAAAGTGGGTACAAAAATAGTGTTAAACGAGTTCAAAGCCCTTTATATTGAATATAGACCCTCGCATACTTTGAGTGGTAAATTAATGTTAAATCACATTTATTGTGTAGTACAAGGCAATGAGGATGTAAATGTGGACTCGATTACGCGTGTTTACTATTTTATTTAAGCGTGGTTGAAGCATGTATTTCCAGTTGCCAATTTTTTATGCGTATATATACTAGGGGCACTCAATATATTTCACCCCACCCTTTTTCTTAGCTAAATAATAGACCATGGGGCTGAAATGTCTTTTGGGGCGTAAGTTTGAACTTTCTGCGCTTCACATAACCGCATTTTTTCCAGTTTGAACCTCCCCTCCTTGTATAAAAACGCTTTTAAACGCCCTTGTATAAAACCGATGGTTACCGCAGTTTCGAAAATGGCGTCTGACAGTGATGTGCGTCGTAAACAGAGAGTTGTTATCGAGTTCTTAACCGCAGAGAAGGAAACAGTTGGAAATATTCACAAACGTCTACGAAACGTTTACGGAGATGCTGTTGTTGATCGAAGCACAGTTGTATGCTGGTCGAAACGTGTGAGATCATCGGAGAGAGGGAGAGCCAGCCTCGATGATGAGCCACGCAGCGGTCGCCCGGCATCGGCTGTGACATCTCACACTGTGCAACGTGCTAACAGCATCATTCAATCAAATCGGCGCGTCACATACAAGGAGCTATCACTGGAGCTAGGAATTAGTGAAGGAAGTGTGAATACGATAATTCAGCAACTGAGATACTCAAAAGTGTGTTCACGGTTTGTTCCTCGCGAACTGACTGAAGATCACAAAGCCCAAAGAAAAAAATTGCTTCTGAGTCGTTGGTTCGATACGAGACAGAAGGGGATGACTTCCTTTCACGAATTGTGACTGGGATAAGACTTGGGTACACCACTTTCATCCTGAAACAAAACGACAGTCCATGGAGTGGCATCACGCAGACACCCCATGCAAAAAAGTTCAAAATGGCTCCCTCTGCAGGAAAGGTTATAGCCACCATCTTCTGGGACATGAAAGGGGTGATTCTGGTGGACATTATGAAGAAAGGACAAACAATTAACTCAGAGGCATATATTGCTACCCTACAGAGACTCCAGAGACGTATAAAGCGAGCTCGACCGGAAAGAAAACTGGAAGACGTCCTTCGTTTGCACGATAACGCAAGACCACACAACAGTTTGCAAACAAGAGAGGCCATCACAAAAATGCGCTTGACTGTGTTACCCCACCCTCCATACAGCCCGGATCTGGCACCTTCAGACTTCCATTTGTATGGACCAATGAAGGATGCTATTCGTGAAAGAAAGTTTCACAGTGACGATGAGATTGTTAAGGAGGTAGCGGAACCCAGCGGACTTTTACCAGCAAAGAATAAAGGCCCTTGTTTCGAGGTGGAGGAAAGCCGTAGAAAAGGATGGAGACTATGTGAAAAATAAATACTTGTAAAAAAGGTATGTAACTACTTGTGTACAAAATTTCTGGAACTTACAAGGAAACTTGGAAAGAAAGAAAGAAAGTGGGGCAAAATATATTGAATGGCCCTCTTATATATATATATATATATATTAAACAATTGTCGTGCATTCTGATTTTACAACTGTTGTATATAAAATTCGTCTGTACTAGCTGTATTAATTTTTGTTTTGATGCTTATATATATATATATATATATATATATATATATATATATATATATATATATGTTAAACACAGACCGTGCATGGAACAAGGAACTCTTCTGGGAAAATTAAATCCACTATAGTCCGAATAAGTAATGGTAAATGACAAATACCATAGTTTTTCTTTTTCATGATGCTAGCCCGACGTGGGCAACGGTCTCTCGCAAAGAGGTCCCATAAATATAGCTTCCCTCACCAGCTATCTGCAAAGCAGACAGGATCCAGCTTTGGGACATGGATCTAGGGTTTAAAGCAAGCCTAGTCCCACTACATTCAGAACCTCTATATACTTATATAGAGGTTCTAAATGTAGTGGGACTAGGCTTGCTTTAAACCCTAGATCCATGTCCCAAAGCTGGATCCTGTCTGCTTTGCAGATAGCTGGTGAGGGAAGCTATATTTATTGGACCTCTTTGCGAGAGACCCGTTGCCCACGTCGGGCTAGCATCATGAAAAAGAAAAACTATGGTATTTGTCATTTACCATTACTTATTCGGACTATAGTGGATTTAATTTTCCCAGAAGAGTTCCTTGTTCCATGCACGGTCTGTGTTTAACATATAAGTTTCTCAGGGGACCATTCTGAGTTTGTGTGTGTATATATATATATATATATATTAAATAACTCCAGTGTGTATTATTCTGTTTTGCGTCTAATATATATACAATTCTTCTCTACTGGTCGTGTTATTTTTATGTTTGATGTAAATACATGTGTTAAATAAATCATGTATGTATTATTCCTGTTTTTCACCAATGTATATACATATTTACCGAATGTATTTCATGAATGATATATATTAAATAGACAGAACGAGGTATTTGTGTTTTATTTCTCCATTACACCATGTAAACAAATATCTCTATTAATGGAAATGAAGGGTGTGTGCATAAACGATACAGTGTGTGTATGTGTAGAATTTGTTGTGAGAGGAGGTGCGGCTCCAGTTAGCCTATGTATGTATATATAAGTCACTGAACTAAGGAGACTGGCTACTTACCGTTTAAAGAAACTGCCTGACAGCCGATTACGCATATGATTGGCTGGCTTCTATGCCAAATGGTTGTGATGCTAAAGCCCCCCAGGATGGCCAGTGAAAAATTCAAAATGCTCCGAGAAGCCGCAGCGAGATCTCTCAGATTAGATTAGACTTCGTCTGAAGCAGACATGCTGTGTGGTCTCTCCAGTATTATTTTCGATATTTGTGTAAAAGTGTTGTGACAAAGTTTGATTTAACAAAATTTGTTAGATAAGTATAATTATACTTATTTCCTTTATTATTGATGCTAGGCCAAGCACTATTGTTTATTAATTAGACTTATTTCCTTTTCCGGTTCTTAATTACAATTAACGAACATAATTCCGTATTGTTTAAATTCTATTTTCCGGCTGAGTTTCTCTGGTCAGGTTAACGTGAAATAATTTTGCATTTTTTTAGACGGTAGCTACAGATTCAATTTTTCAGACGAGTTAAATAGCAAAATTTGTATATTCGAGTCTATTTCCGTTTCCGGTCTGTAACACGTGCTCTCGCAGGTCCATTTCCGCATTTCCCGTATTATTTAAAAGTAATATATTGTATTATTTCCAGTAACATATTGTATTATTTCCAGTAACATATTGTATTATTTCTAGTAACGTATTGTATTATTTACAGTAACGTATTGTATTATTTAAAGTAACGTTTCGTGGAAAAAAAAGACAATATGACGGCCAGCTAAATTGAAAGCGGAATGCTTTAAATGTAAAGTTAATTATTGGTGTGTCGCCTCCCCGAAGGTAATATCAGCGACATCACATCCCTGAGTATATGTTTGTTTTGTAAACTTAGAGAAAACCACGAAAATGAAGGTAAAGAGCTAAAGGAATTAGTAAAAAAGCTTGAAGCTCGGGTGGTAGCATTGGAAATCTAACCCAGTGGACAAGATCAGACTGAAAACGCATCAGCAGATATAAAATGTAAGGTTAAACATCTAGAACAAAGCGTGGCTCGCTTGAAAAATACGGTGAATATTCCGGAAAGTAGGACGGAAGAACGAGAATTCCAAATGGTCAAAAATAAAAGACCCTCCAAACCAAAACGTAGGATTCTGGACCCATTACCGTAAAAAATAAGTTTCACTTACTTGCCGACGAAGAGGAGGAATCCTTTTTAATTGGGGATTCTTTGGTAAGGAATCAAGAGGACTTTTTTCGAAGCAAGACGCGTGACCAAGAGAAAACTCCGATGTTTTCCAGGTGCCACGAGTCAGATAATTAATAGGGAATTAGTCAAAATTAATATCAAGAATAAGAGTTAACCCATCATTGTACATGTTGTTGGCAATGACGTTTTTCAGGGAGGGACAGGAGGGCAGAGTCCATTGTAAAAGAGTTCAAGATCCTAACCGACAAAGTTAGGGATAAGACAGATATGGGTATGGTTGTAGGTATTCTCCCACGAATGTGTGCTAATGACTATACTTTAAGTAAGGCCATTAGCATAAATAAGAGAGTCAAACGCATGTGTGGGGAAAAAGGCCTAAAGTTTGTTGATTTTTGGCCTACATTCTTCGGAAATGGGGAATACTTTAGCTCGGACGGGACACACTTCAATCAGAAAGGGAAAAGGAAGTTTGGTGATTTACTGAACACAAATTTGTATAATCTTTTTAAACTAGGACCCCCCAAACCAGCAATTGATCCTGCTCCCTCAAGTGTTAAACCTACCCTTCCAGCAGTCGGTCCTCCTGCCACAGCAGTTAGTCCTCTTCCCACAGCAGTTCATCCTACTCCCCCAGTAGTTGATTCAACTGCTTCGGGAAACGACTCAGGCCAGTTAGGAGAAATAACAACTTAAAATCTCTCAAAACTGTGCTCTTCAATGCTAGGTGAATTAGAAACAAACTAATGGAATTTATAGCGCTAGTAAAAACTGAGAACTTTGATATCATAGGAATAACGGAATCCTGGATTCATTCTGAATCAAGTGATTTTGTAGGAGAATTTGAAATAGTAGGTTACAGGAACGGAAGGGAAGGCGGCGGGGTACTTTTGTATGCTCGTGACTTCCTGCACCCGGTAAACAGTAATATCTTATCTGCTCATGAAATGTTGGGAATTGATCTAAACCTAAATAATAAAGTAGTGCAGCTACTTCTAGTATATAGGTCACCTCACTACCCCGTTGATAAGGATATAAACTTGTATAACCAATTAAGCAGAATAGTGAATAATAAGATCAGTGTGATTTTTGATGATTTTAATAGTGGTAATATAAATTGGGAAAACAAAACAGCTGATACTGAGTTGGGTGGAGTGAAAAAATGAAATTTAAGAAATTTAATATGCCTGAGGACTAAAAAGATACCAATTGTAAACCTGATTAAAATGCCAAAATTTGAAAAAAATCAGATGGGGGCATTTACTCCCCCAAGCCCTCCTAATTTTTTCAAAATTTGGCAAATTCGCACATTTTGCAAAATAACTCCTAAATTATGTTAGATACGTAATTGGTTACTTAGATCACTATTATTAGGCATTATGTTAGAAACGGAATGATGAAAACCGCATGTAAATCGGGGTAATTAGTTAAAGAGATAATTTTAATTTACTTAAAGAAATATAAAATTTAACAATTTCAATTTTCTTCTGCATGTATAAAACAAAGCCATTTCTCAATGTGTGCGTATGAACGTGTACGTACATTTATGTGTGATGTAATCTATGTTTGTGTGTATTGTATGAATGTGAATTCTGCAAATAGTGACGCATTACATAATTACACAATGACGTCATTATTGCGTCATCACCACTCAGTCGAATAAGCAAAACTGGGGCGAAATTTGATTAGTCGGTGATGACAAACTTTCATTCAGTTCCTTCTGTGATTTCATCAAGTGAGTAGTGTATAAAAAAATGACTTGTGTTAAGCTTAGATCGTCTTTTGTGTGCCCTATTTTCGGGATCGTAGAGCCACTTAATCCTAATGTCCTTCCTACCTACGGGGATGTTTTAAAAAATTTTCTCTACATAAAACATAATCATGACCTTCCTAACAGAGGTCTCGTGGATACCATATCTTCAAATCTTACAAAGTCTGTTATTGAGATTTGGAAAAAGGCATCGATCCCTTGCGTCTCTTTCCAACAAATTAAAAGCATAATCCAGACGCGGTATGAAAAGTACTGCAATTTAATGAAACACCACGGCAGAATCGGCTCTGCAAGCTTTAGCAGAAGAGTTGATGTATTTAAAGAGCGCTGTAATATGTTGATGGACGTAGCTTGCTACAAATGTTTAGATTTCTCGAAATGCATATGTGATAAAAATAATAAAGTGCCTACAGAAGAACGAGCATTTTTAATTGATCAGCGAACAGAACGGAAAATGATGATTTCAACAACAGACTGGCCTAGGACTCATAAAAACTTTGCAAGACAGGCTCAACTTGAAAAGCAGAGGCGTGCTGAGAAAAACAGTATGCCATCTTCTTCCCAGCAGTGGGAATGTAGAAAAACACTCAACTAAACAGAGACCTCAAAATATGAAATGCACCGAACAAATATGAAAACAAATGAGAATTAATTTACCAACATTAGCTCGTGAATGTGACAGATACGGTATATCAGATCGATCAGCAGCGGCTGTTACTTCTGCAGTTCTTACAGATTTGAAAATAGTAAGCGAATCATTTCCAGAAAACATAACAGATCGAAATAAGATTAGAAGAGAAAGACACAAATATCGAAAAAGTTTGAGTGAAGAAAATCTGGTCGAAAACATGGAATCCCTTTATTTTGATGGACGTAGAGATCAAACAAAAGTCCAAATAAAACAAGGAAGCAAGTACTAGGTACCCTCAGGTTGTTACAAAAGAGCATGTAGTTCTTATTCAAGAACCTGGATCAATATATGTTGGTCATATTACACCACAGTCGGGCCAGTCATTGCACATCGCTACAGAAATGCTATAATACTTTACCCGCAAAAGTATAAGTTTACATAATTTGACTGTGATTGGATCTGATGGTACTAATGTTAATGTTGGAATTCATGGAGGGATCATAAGGTCACTTGAAGAGAAACTTGGTCGCCCACTTCAGTGGTTTATTTGTCTTCTCCACACAAATGAGCTACTACTACGGTACTTATTTTGATATATAGATGGACCAACAACAGGGCCTTCTAGTTACTCAGGAGTAATTGACAATAAACTAAAAAATGTGAATATATGTCTGTTGTAAAATTCAAAGCTATCGAAATGCCAGCAATACCTCAACATCAAGAACTAGACCTCAGTTATGACCAGAAGTTATTATTTGATATTTGTCAAGGAGTAAGTTCAGAAATAATAGATGACAATCTTTCTCAACGAAAACCAGGACCAGTATCTAATTCTAGATGGCTCACGACAGCCATTAGAATCCTTAGACTTTATGTGGCAACACTGTGCCCATCGGAAGAACTAAGGAATTTAGCTACATTTGTTATTAAAGTTTATGTTCCTTGTTGGTTCAAGGTTAAGGCTAATCCTTCATGCACTTATGGATCAAAGCATTTATTTGAGATAATTAAACTCTCAAGATATCTACCGCCGCAACTTCAAAAAGTTGTTGGCCCGGTTATCCAAAGAAATGCTTTCTTCGCACATCCAGAAAACTTACTGTTTTGTATGATGTGTGATGACAGAGACCGCATTCGAGAGCTTGCAGTCAGAAGAATTATCGCGACGAGAAATGATATCAACCACAAGCCTTTTGAGCTGAGGAAATTCAAAGTGCCTGTCATAAATTTCAAGGCAAATGATTATATTGATATGATATGTTGGGAAACCAGCCAAAGAACTGAATCTCCTTTGTTAAGATTTGTAGAGGACGCATATTTACAACTTTGGTTGCAGAAACGAAACATTCCAAAGCTAAACATCGAAAAGTTTCCGTGCCACACTCAGTGTTGAAAGGGCTGTAAGATTAGTAACAGAGGCTTCAAATTCTGTTTGCGGTGAAGAGGAGCGAGATGGATTCATTCGTGCAAGAATAAAGTCTAGATCAGCAATAAAAAAGTATGACACTAAACAACAATTCAAAATTACTTAAAAATATCAAGCAGATGGGTGGGCGGGTGGAACTCACTCTGCGACTATCTCCTCGTGGTGAATTCTGGGTAGCTTATCGTTTAAAACAGAAGCTAGCTAAAAGTTGCAGCACGAATCAACCAGTAAGACTAGAAAATATGAAAATTAAGAAAAACATAAAAATTGCTAAACTTCTTTTCAAAAATACATTAAAAGCTATAAAACTGGTGTCGTTTTGTAGTTGTGCAAAAATAACAGGTTTGTAAATTTTATATTTCTTTAAGTAAATTAAAATTATCTCTTTAACTAATTATCCGATTTACATGCGGTTTGCATCATTATATTTCTAATACAATTCCTAATAATAGTTGTTTAAGTAAATAACTCTGTTAACATAGTTTAGGAGTTATTTGGAAAAATTGGAAAATTTGCCGTAACTACAGAATGTTATGTTTGTCTCAGAAAAATAGTTATTTTGTTAGCTAATTACCCGATTTACATGCGATTTTCATTATTCCGTTTCTAATATAATGCCTAATAATACTGCTTTAAGTAACTAATTATGTATCTAACATAGTTTAGGAGTTATTTTGGAAAATGTGCGAATTTGCCAAATTTTGCAAAAATTAGGGGGGCTTGGGGGAGTAAATGCCACAGCAGATTTTTTTTCAAATTTTGGCATTTTAATCAGGTTTACAATTGGTATCTTTTTAGCACTCAGGCATATTAAATTTCTTAAATTTCATTTTTTCACTCCACCCTAATAGAGGGCTCAAGACTGTTGGAATTTGCCGATGATAACTTATTAAGTCAATGGGTTGGACGGTCCTACAAGGGGTAATAATAAACTAGACCTCATATTCACGAAGGAAGATGACCTAGTCTCTAACCTGACTATTGGTGAAAATTTGAGTAACAGCGATCATAATTTGATTTGGTTTGACCTCAGGGTTCCAGTTAATACACGCGAAAAGACTCGTGAAAGACTGGATTTCTCGAGAGCAAATTTTGAAAGCTTCCGAAGTAGTTTAGATACACTTGAAGTTCTAATAAGCGAGGATGTCAATGTCACCTGTAGCTCGTATAGGGATCAATTTAGAATATTACAGAATATTTTTATACCCACTGAAATAGTTTCCTTGTCAACAAAGTCGCCGAAATGGTTTAACAACGAAGTTAGCAGCGCTATCACGGGAAGAAATAGAGCCTACAAACTACTTAAGTCTCATTTCAACCAGACTAATTCAGAAAACTATATAAACCTACGTAGGAGGGTTAAGTCCTTAATTAGATCAGCCAAACGTGATGAAGGAGCTAGAGTTGCCTCACTCTGTAAAGTTAACCCTAAAGAATTTTTGCCCATGTTAATAGCAAAAAGCCAATTAAAAATTCTGTAAGACCCCTAGAAGATAGAAATGGCGTACTGAAATTTGGTGATAAAGATATAGCTAATATGCTAAACGAGTTCTTCGTTACAGTCCTCACGGAGGAAGACTCAGTTGAAGTGCCATGTCCTCGGATTACATATGACGGTGACCATCCCGTAGAGACCATAAGTTTTACGAGAAATGAGCTACAGCAATTAATTGATAAGATGAATAAATACAAATCACCTGGCCCCGACTTATTTCTTCCAAGGGTATTAAAAGAGGTTAGCCACAATGTTGTTGACGATTTAGTAACCATATTCAAACAATCAATCGAGTTAGGGAAAGTTCCAACCGATTGGAAGTTAGCAAATGTAACGCAATCTTTGAAAAGGGTGATAGGGAAAATCCTTGTAATTACCGCCCTATCAGTTTAACATCAGTTGTCGGCAAACTGTTGGAATCCATCATTCAAAACGTATTGTTTATCACCTTGAATCTAACAATCTAATTTTTTATTCTCAACATGGATTTAGGCGGCATAGATCCTGTCTGACGAACCTGTCACTATACGATGCAAGTAGGGCAATAGATATAGTGTATCTCGACTTTCAAAAAGCCTTTGACAAAGTCCCTCACGAGAGATTGATGGCTAAAATCAGAGGACTAGGAATCACCGGGCTCGCTTCCAACTGGATTGAGGATTGGTTACAAGATAGAAAGCAGAGAGTGGTAATAAATGGAGTGGCTTCGGAGTGGGCGCCCGTCACCAGTGGTGTCCCACAGGGTTCCGTTCTGGGTCCTTTACTTTTTATCATCTATATTAACGATATAGACGTCGGGCTTCTAAGTGCAATCTCCAAATTTGCAGACGATACGAAATTAGGAAGTAGTGTAGGTACTGAGGAGGGCGTAAGAATGCTTCAGAATGATCTTGACAGGTTGGGCGAATGGTCTGCTACTTGGCAGATGCCATTCAACTTGGACAAATGTAAGGTAATGCACATAGGTTATAAAAATCCGAAGACCGATTACTCTCTCTTGGGAAGGAACTTGACTGAGACCGATCTAGAGAAAGACTTACGAGTCTATATCAGCAATGACCTGAAACCGTCGAAGCACTGTGCAGAAGTCGAAAAGAGGGCCTTAAAAATATTAGGTTATATTAAAAGACAGTTCCAGTTTCGGAACAAGGAGACTGTAATATCTCTTTATAATTCACTAGTCAGACCTCAACTGGAATACTGTGCATAGTTTTGGTCTCCATCCCTCAGGAAGGACATAGAAAGGTTGGAAAGAGTACAAGCAAGGGCTACAAAATTGATCCCTTCAATGAGAATGCAAAACTACCAACGGAGAATGGAGAGCCTAAATCTGTTTACCTTAGAGACGAGGAGGTTGCGCGGTCAGCTTATTCAAGTCTTCAAGATGCTCAATGGAATAGACAAGGTAGCTTACAGAAACTTATTCTCACTTAATGCCAATCCGACAAGAAATAATGGGGTTAAACTGGAACTAAAGACATTTAGGACCTGTGTCTGCGGGAATTTCTTTTCCTATAAAATAGTTAATATCTGGAACCAACTTCCTTCAGAGGTTGTTTCCAGCCAAACTGTAAATGTGTTTAAAAATAGGCTAGACAAAGTACTGAATACTCTCATGGTTTAAGACTAACACATAACGTAACTCTGCAGGAGTTCGCTTGCACGGTGTCTCTGTGGGCATGCTAATATAGAGCTTTTTATTTATTCTCCACTTTCCTGTAAAATTTCCTTGGCTACTTTTCCAGGGTCAAGGTATTTTCTTCAACCTTTTTCCGTACTTCCCTCTGGCAGGAAGGGATCGGAGGGTGGGGAGAGAGCCTTATACTTTTCTATCCAGTTTTCTACAACTGCTAGAATAGTTGAAAGAAAAATAAACTTGTTTAATAACAGGAACCTCCCAGAGTGGACCGGAAGGTCTTTGAGGCTTCCTCTTGTCCTTGTAACTCCTTGTAACTCTCTCTTTCCTTCTTGTGTTTTATTACCCTTGTTAGATTAGGTTATCCACTCCCCCTTCGGAGGGTCTAGGCCCAGCCCTCTTCATGCCAGTGGCATAGCTAGAAATATTTGGTTGGGGGGGGGGGGGGGCAAAGGCCCAAATTTTCCGACAAATGGGCGTGACAAAGATACCTTTTATCGATCATCTATCTCATCAAGTATAACAATTTACAGGCAATACAAGGAATCTATTAAATGCGAGGAACACATATATGATAACACACCTGCATCAGTATTCAGTAATGCAATACAAAAGCAGAATACACTACCATTAAATGAAAGAAAATGATTCACAAGGGAAAACATACAACGCACTCTGTGTAATAATGGACCACAAAATTTGCAACATTATATATTATACTGCCCAGCATAACAGAATGAAAAAAATAATGTGGCTACAACAACCATATACTGAAAACACGTACAAATTAATTGGAGCTCTTCTTTTAAGTACAAATACAAGCGAAACAAAAAAGACAAAGGAAGTGTTATTCAAATTTTAGAAAATAAGGAGTAAGAAAAAAAAAGAACTTAATCAGAGTTAAAATTGAAAAGGAGACCATTACCTTACTTTTCCATTATTGAAGATATTTCCTTGTTTTCTCCTTCAGACAGGTTTGCAACAAACGACAGATGCACTCACACATCAAATTTTCCGACAAAATCCTTTCTGAGGCTTGGTGGGAGGGCGATCGCCCCTGGCTCGCCCTCTAGATATGCCACTGCTTCATGCATAACCCCCACTCTCCTCCCTTCTTAGGCTAGGTTACCCTCTCCCCCCCCTTCATGCATACCTCCCTCTCCCCCTTGGAGGGTTAACCCCACCCCCTTGTTGCATACCCCCCTCTCCCCCTTGGAGGGTCTTACCTACATCTTGTTGCATTATCGATCATGTTGCATGCAATTGATTTGCACTCTACATTTTTGCCATCAGACTACCCAATGTGTTTCTATTTCATTTTTAAGGTTCCATATTATGTGGCGCTTAGAGTTTCAGGGATTGTAGTTGAGACCACAAGGTTTCAGCTTTCGTTTCTTCTATTATACGTAAAAGTCGTTCTGCGTTTGCAATGTCTCGTTTTCTGTATGGCCGCGTGAGTACTTAACAATACTCAATTATTGCTAGGACTAGATTCTTCCTTAATTTGAGCATGATGTTTGCGTTTCTGCTGTGAATCTCCTCCAGATAATTCCCATGATTTTAATGTTATAGTGTTCGCTGACTTCTGAATCTGATGACACTATTATGCTGAGATCCCTCACTTGTGGGTTTGGTGTTATCTGTTTGGCTTGCAGAGTTTTGAACTCTTTATTCTGTAGCACCTTATTATTACCATATTTTATAAGTTCGAATTTTTCTTCGTTGAACTTCATATTGTTGTCTTCTGCCTTCCTGAATAATGTTGCAGTGTCGTTTTGTAACTTTTCTGTCAACTTTGCTTGATATTTCCCCTTACATATATTTGTGTCATCCGCGATACACGACATGATACTGCCATTCATACCTGCATCAATGTCTGTAATCATTATCATATACAGCATGGGAGCTAATACTGTACCTTGTGGGACAGAGCTCATGACTTCTGAGACTTTAGATTTAACTCCATTTATTATTTTTTTATCACTCTTTGTGTTCTTTTGGTCAGAAAATTAAATATCCATCACCTCAGCTTTCCAGTAAATCTTGTATTTTTAAGTGTGTGCGCGAGAATTCCATGATCACATTTATCGATATATATTACATCTTCGTTTTCTCCTCGACACATTGTTTCCAGTATTTCCTCCTGGTGGCCGAATAACTATGATAGACATGATCTTCCAGCCCTGAAGCCTTGTTAGTTCGGATTGAATAAATTCTTTTCTTGTAGGTAGCAAGCAATTTTCCCTCTAATTACCAGTTTGAAACACTCTATAAGGTGGGAGGTGAGAGCTACTGGCCGATAATTCTTAGGTATTACTCTGTTACCTCCTTTGAATAAGAGGACAATGTTCGCGTTCTTTAATAAAGGTGGAATTTGTCCTGTGTCAAGTGATTTTCTCCACAGTAAGTAGAGAGGCTTGGCAATACTCCCTTTACATTTCTTCAGAAACATGGCACTCCATGTGTCTGGCCTGGAACTGAATTTTTTCATATTTATGATAGAACATTAATTACGTCTCCTTCCAAGAACTCTCAATCTATTAATAGACTCGTGGCCGAACTTGTTCTTTGCTGATTTTTATCTATATCAAAGAATTCATCTGGATTTTATACTTTTTCTCCGATTTAGGGGTGCTAAACGCAGAGTTAAATTGTTGTCCTTTAAGCAGTTCGCTCATTTTTTGGGGATCATTTGTGTATTCAGTCTCACCGTCTTTTAACGAATCAATACCCTCTTTACACTGCATTTTTCTTTTCGCAAACGTGTAGAAGAATTTTGGGTTATTTTTTATGTTTTCTGCTACCTTGTTTTCCTCCTCGTTTGTCTTGTAGATGAATGTTTGTTTTAGGTCCATTTCTATTCCGCACAGTTTTTTCCTCTTGATTAAGTCTCTTTGCTTGAGTTCTGCATCTATGAATATTTTTTTACGGTTTGTTTCCGTTGTCTAAATAATGTCCTGATTTTTCTCTCCAGCTTCTACGTTTTCTTTTTTGTCTCTTCAAAACATGGTTTAGGTTCATTTTCTATTATTACAACAGTTTCCAATTTTCTTTCCTTAAATCTTCATTTACACTTCGCCAATCTACTTTCTTTGAATTCATATTTAGACCTTCGAATATTCCTTCTGACTCTGGGATGCATATTTGGTCTCCCGGTTGCTGACTTTAATTGCATATGAATTAGGATGTGGTCAGAAAAATTTGTGTGCGTTACCTTTCTGCTTATTATTATATCAGAGGGTCGCAACACGCTACCGTCACGCTAATCTGGAGGCCTATATATAGATATATATTGGAAGAATATATTCTACAACAAATGGCGCCAAAATGTACCTGAGAGCATACGTCACAATGCTTCATAGCAGATTTGTCCTACCTCCAATACTTATACTTTTTTAGTTGAATGTTTATTAAATAATTGCTCTAAATGTTGCGACCGCCACCGTGGAATAACCCCTGAGTTTTATAACCTTTTTCCTTTTGAGTGTACACAACTTCACTGGAGCTTTGTATTCCTTTTCAGTTATTTTCAATTTATGTTATTTTTCTTTGTGCACGTTATATAGCACTGGCCTTAACTTAATAAAGTATTTTCACGTATTCACTGATATTTTATACACACACACTGATATACAGGATGTTTCATAACATGTGGGACGCACTTTCAGGATAGATTCAGGACCTGAAAACAATGAAAAAAGTTTATATAAACATATGCCCAAAATCGCTTTGTTTCCGAGTTACAGCCCGTCTTGTGTTCCAGTATTCTTTCCGCAAACTGTTTACAAACACTGCTTGCCGACAATGTTTGTGAATGTGTACGAGACTTATTTCATGTATGGCTTTGCCGATTGGAATGTTTCGTACACTCTATGACATGTTTCAATGTTTGAGTGTAGAGCCATCAGTCAGTCAGAGGTGCATCGCGGTATTTCACCGTTCGTATTCGTAACTTCTTACCGTGAATAAGTACAGTCCAGTAAAAAAAACCTTAAAAGTCTTTGTGCCATTCAGTGATAGAGTGCATTTGAAGTGAGAATGGAGGCTTATTGAAACAGAGAAATGGCACACATGCATCTCATGTATGGACTTGCCGAGTGTAATGCGGCCACAGCAAGACGTCTGTATGCGGAAAGGTTTCCGAATCGCCGTCTGCCAGATAAGAAGACCTTTCAGAGAATAGATGAGCGTCTTGGTGATACAGGATCATTCAACAAGCGAGTTTCAGAGTTTCAATTTTCACAACATTCGTCACTGGGCCGAAGAGAATCTGCATGCCATCATCCGATCAAGGCACCAACAATAATTTAGTATCAATGTATGGGCAGGACTTATTGCCGACAACTTAATCGGTCCTTTTGTTTTGCCTGGAAGATTAACAGGAGAATCCTATTCCAATTTTTTAAGGCATGATTTAAGCGATTTACTAGATGAAGTTCCTTTTGGTGTCCGACGTCGAATGTGATTTATACATGACGGCGCTCCGCCTCATTTTAGTCGAATAGCCAGAGACTATTTGGATGACCAGTTCCCTGATAAATGGATAGACCGTGGAGGGCCCATTGCGTAGCTTGCTCGCTCCCCGGACCTGATTCAATCCACTCGATTTTTACCTGTGGAGTCATCTGAAATCCATCGTTTACGTGACACCCATTGACAATGTTGAAATGCTTCGCCAACGTGTAGAATAAGGATGCCAGAAAATCTGAGCAATACCTGGAATGTTTGAACGCGTCAGGCAGTCTATGACGAGACGTGTTCAGGCGTGTATTCAAGCGCAAGGCGGTCATTTTGTGCACTTCCTTTAAAGGTAAGGAGGATACTTGCTGGAACACATAACGGGCTGTAACTCGGAAACAAAGCGATTTCGGGCATATGTTTATATAAACTTTTTTCATTGTTTTCAGGTCCTGAATCCATCCTGGAAGTACGTCCCACATGTTATGAAACACCCTATATATATTGATAATCACTAGTTAGTTTTATGTTAGCACAGAGGGGGAGCAAGGCATCCGTACACCACGAGGTAGAAACACTATATATATATATATATATATATATATATATATATATATATATATATATATATATATATATATATATATATATACAGGGCGTCCCAAAAAAATGCATACACACTTTAACAGCTGATAGCTCAATTGATGTTTCTTTCTTTCCAAGTTAAACCCATTAGAATTAATAATGGCAGTCAGACTAAGCTTTGAACAAAGGAAATTCATTCTAAAATGCTACTGGAAGTGTGAAAACGCAGTTGAAGTGCAAAGACAGTTTAGGAGGGAGTTTCAAACAGATCCACCAACGCGACTTACCATCACTCGAATTAGAGATAAGTTTGAAGCCGATGGAACTGTTCAGAATGTCCACAAGAAGCGTTCCGGAAGACCACGGACATCGACAAGCCCCACAAAGCAAGAAAGAGTACTGGAAACGTATCACCAAAGTCCAAGAAAATCTGTGCGGCAAGCGAGTCGTGAGGTAGGAATTTCAGAATCGTCTGTCCAACGCATTTTGAAGCGCTGTCAATGGAAAAGTTACATTCCAAGATTAGTCCATGCTATTAATGAAGATGATCCGGACCGAAGAGTGGAGTATTGCGAGTGGTACTTGGCACGATGTGGATGTGGATTGGACGAAGGGGTTTCGTAGAATACCCTCCGCGTTCACCAGACCTCACACCACTAGACTTTTTTTATGGGGATACTTAAAAGACAAAGTCTACGCTATAAAACCTGCAACAGTCGCTGAATTGAGAGCAGCCATTGAACGAGAATGCACACAAATACCAAACGAAATGTTTCGTGATGTTTGCGATTCCATTGCTTCGCGTTATCAGCAGTGCCTGGACCAGAACGGACGTCAGTTTGAAAACAGGCGTTGACAAAACAATTAAATAATGTCTGTAGATTCTATTACATTTTGAAAATGAAATATATTTTAATAAACACTGCCTTTATAAGTATTTAAAGTGTGTATACATTTTTTTGGGACGCCCTGTATATATGTGGGAATGAACTCATATATATATATATATATATATATATATATAATATATATATTATATATATTATATATATATATATATTATATATAATATATATTATATATATATTGGAGAGGAGAGGCGCAGAATGGTGCTCAAGCGCTTTCTTCTAATTGCATCCTCAGAAACACTGAAATAAATAACAAGTTCGAGACTATATATAGTGGGTCACAAAAAAAAAAAAAAATAAAAAAATAAAAATACAAATTGTAGGAAGAGCATACAAATTTATAAGGAAAAACCATCAGCGTTTTAGCACTTTGTCCCTCTTGTCTAAATCCGTTCTAAACGAATTCAAAACAACAGGATCAAGCGAAAAAAGACCCTGGCTAATGTTAAAGTTATTTGTAAGTTGAATAATGGCAGACTCAAGAATATTTCTATTGACAATGTTGCTTGAGTGAAAAAAAATTTAAGCATTGTTCCAATCAATACAGGGGGATAAATCTGACAAATGGACGAAAAGGGCACTGGACGCCTGTCCCGTTCTAATGGAATAGTGATGCTGTTTTACACGTCTGTGCAAATCCTTTCCCGTCTGTCCAATGTAAAAGGAATCACATTGTTTACAACCAATTTTATAGATAATGCCTGAATTATTGGTAGGGCTATTTTTTACTGATATTTTTCACAATATTGTCATATGAAAATACTACATTAATATTCCAAAGTTTAAGTACATCAGCAATGCCTAAAAAGCCTGGGAAAAATGGAAGTACTAAAATATTCTTCGACAAAGTGCGAGGGTTATTATTCACACGATAGAAAGTTCGTTTTGCCTTGTTAAGACAAGATTCCAAAAAAACAGGTGGGTAACACAAATCACTTCCAGTACTGTTGATTTTTTCTAATTCGGCATCCATGTATTCCGGACTGGCGACCCTAAGAGCTCGGAGAAACATTGAAGAAAATATGGCTTTCTTGATTAGGGTGTCATGTCCAGAGTAAAAGTGTACGTAGGACAAATTGTTTTTTTTTTCGATAAATACTAAACTTAAAACCTGGCTTTTCCTATATACACGCACATCCAGAAATGGGATGCAGTTGTTTTGTTCCACTTCTAAAGTAAACTTAATGGAGGGGACTTGATTATTTAACTGAAGGAGGAAGTCATCCAGGTCACGCTTCATGGGCCAGATACACAAAATATCGTCGACGTACCGCAACCATGGGATGTCAACCCCCAGGATTCTCGGAATGTAAGTAATTTCGAAAAACTCCACATAAATATTGGAGAGGAGGGGTGACAAGGGATTACCCATGGCCATCCCAGAAACCTGTTGATAATACTCGCTATTGAAAGTGAATTTACAGTCTTTGATGCAAAGTTTAATGAGTTCCAAAACGGTGTGTGCAGGTAGTGGCAGGTCATGCTTGTGTAATTCTCGGGAGAGAAAGTGAAGCATATCGTCAATCGGCACTTTTGTAAACAATGAACTTACGAAGAAAACTTTCCTAAACGTTTTCGCAATAGCCTCTCACAATTAAAAAAAGATGGTGAGCTCCATATTACTAAAGCAGACAAGGCTAACACCATAGTTATTATGGACAGAATGGAATACATTAGAAAGATGAACGAGCTTCTCCAGAACCCCGCCACAAAATGCCACATACAGAAAGCTTAGGAACAACCCGCAGCATGACATCATCAAATCATTCAATAGTGGTTTGAAACGCATTCTCAAAGATCATGAGGACTTAATTTCGCTTTTCACGTCTACTTCGCCTTCTCTTCCCTACCTTTACAGTCTTATTAAAACCTACAAACCTGGCTACCCTGTGTGCCCTATTATTAGCTCTGTGGGTTCTATTACCTATAAACTCTCCAAATGGCTTGTCAAAGTCTTGTCCACCATTCTCGGAACTATCTCTGATTCACATGTAAAAAATTCCATGAATCTTACTGAAACACTGAATAATATACGCACTGAAACCAACGATAGATTGATCAGTTTTGACGTTTGTCCATTATTTACAAAAGTGCCGATTGACGATATGCTTCACTTTCTCTCCCGAGAATTATATAAGGATGACCTGCCACTACCTGCACACATCGTTTTGGAACTCATTAAACTTTGCATCAAAGACTGTAAATTCACTTTCAGTACCGAGTATTACCAACAGGTTTTTGGGATGGCCATGGATAATCCCTTGTC
>JAJOZX010001477.1:650000-760000 GCA_023014485.1 Bathynomus jamesi | reverse complement strand
ATATTGATAGATTAACTAAATATCCGCATCCGCATCCGCGGATATTGAAATTAAAAATCCGCATCCGTAGATGTTGAAAAACTGACATCCGGTCCACCACTAATATATATATATATATATATATATATATATATATATTATATATATATATATATTAATATATATATATAATATATATGGCTAATAATAATGAACAGTTAGTTTGCAGGTGGTGCTCAAGCATGGAAGTGCTGAGGAACGAGTTAGAACGTGAGAGGGAGGCCAGAGTTAGGCTTGAAGAAAGCGTGATGCTCCTGACGGCAAAATTAGAATCCCTTGAGACTCAAGTTGCGACCCCTCCTGCCTCAGTTTCTACTAATAATATAAATAGTACTAATAGCCCTCTCTCTTCCCCTATTTTCCAACCCTTCGTTCGAGTGCGTAATGGAGCCCCATTGAGAAAACCTAAGACTTGTCTACCAGTAATAACAAACAATAAGTTTTCTGTTTTAGGTTTCGAAGATGCTGATGAACCGGAAATACGACTCGTTGGTGATTCCATTGTTCGAGGGCAGCTCGAGGAATTCTGTGGGAGAAACCCTCGTCGTAGGCGCCGTTACTAGCTACCCTGGTGCAAGGGTGGAGGATATAACTAATAGTGTTGACCATTTTACAGACGTACCGCCGAGGACACAACGTATATTATTCATGTCGGTACTAATAACGTTTTAAATTCTAGACCAGAAGAACTGCTGGCTAGGTACAGGGACTTACTAGAGCGATTAAAGGAAAAAACTAATAAGATTGTTTTAACAGGTATGGTATACTTCCTCGAATTATCCAACGTAACGATTTCTACAGCAAGGCGACCTATATTAACAATACTCTAAAGTCTCTTTGCCAACAGGAAGGAGTGCATTTTGCGAATTTTTGGAACAGTTTCTATGGCAGGAGGGACTTGTTCCTCAGAGATGGACTTCATCTTAATGACGTTGGAGCTGCGCGTTTAGGAAGACTATTTCATAATACTGTCTCTTCTTTTCAGGCTGCCGTAAATCGAACTGTCCCAGCGTAAATTCCACCAATTTCCCCTGCACTCGCGAAGGTGTCGCAATTACAAACAATTTGAAGGTTCTATCCTTAAATGCTCGTAGCTTACGAAATAAAATAAACGATTTTTTTCTTTAATTGCTTGTAAAGACTATGATTTAATTGCGATAAATGAATCGTGGCTTAGCACTGAAACACGTGACTTTGTAGTGGAGTATCAAATTAGAGGTTATAGACTTTTTGTTAAAAACAGAATAGGTAGGCGAGGAGGCGGTGTTATGTTGTATATCAAAGATAATATTGCGAACGTTATAGAAGTAAAGCACACAATTCCAGAACCAATAGATTCGACTATAGCAGAACTTAAATTGAACGATTTCAAACTTGTTGTTGCGGTTATATATAGGCCCCCTAATCAAACAGCTGATACTAAAGAGAATAATAGGTAGTGAGCAGGCTCAGTTATGGGTGACTTTAATTGCGCCAACGTGAATTACGATACAATGCAGGGAGACGCGGAAGGTAATCGTTTAGTTAATTTTCTCGAGGATAGCTTTCTTATTCAAAAGGTTGGGGAACCTACGAGGTTGGACAGTATTTTAAATTTAGTAATAACTACGGATGATAGGCTAATTACTGATCTTCAAGTAACAGAACCGTTAAGCAATAGCGATCACAATATGGTAGAGTTTGTCCTCTCAGTAAGTCACTCGAAACCAGCTAACTCGACTAAAATTCCCAACTTCCAGCACGCAGACTTTTGTAAATTTCGAAATAAATTTTCACACGTCAATTGCGAAAACGTAATGGGGAACTCCAACGCAAAACTAATGTGAGAATCGTTTGAAACAGTATTTAGGACTATAAATGAGGAATGTATACCGTACAAAATTAAGCGTTTGAAATCTCCATAGCTCTTGACGGTAAAGAAAACCCCAAGCGATTCTTTCAATACGTCAACAATAGAAATCCAGTAAAAAGTGTCCTGGGGCCGTTGAAAAATGTTAACGGAGATCTAGTTTCTGAAAACAAGGTAATGGCTACCTTGCTAAACGAATTCTTTACGTCAGTTTTTACTATAGAAGATGTAACGAATATATCTACGGTCATAGACATAATACCTTTTAATAATGGTAATATTTTGGATAATATTGTAGTTAGTGAAGGGGAGGTAATGCGCTATATTGATAAAATGAAAACGCGTAAATCACCGGGGCCGGATTCCATATATCCCATACAACTAAAAGGACTAAAAGATAGCATTGTTGTGCCGCTAACAAAGATTTTTAATGCGTCTATTTCTGAGGGGTGCGTACCAGATAATTTCAAGTTAGCAAACGTAACACCTGTCTTTAAGAAAGGCGATAAAGGTGCGGCGGGAAATTATAGGCCAATCAGTTTAACGTCTGTTGTAGGTAAGCTACTGGAATCAATAATTAGGGATCGTATAGTCGAACACTTAGAATTGCATAACTTAGTCAGAAATACGCAGCATGGTTTTAGGCGAAACAAATCTTGCTTAACTAATCTTTTAGAATTTTTTCAAAGCGTGGTTGACGCTTACGATAATCATCGGGCGGTTGATGTAGTGTATTTAGATTTTCAAAAAGCGTTTGACACCGTACCGCACAAAAGACTCATTGAGAAAACTAAGGCTCATGGAATCAGGGGTAGTAATAAATTGGATAGAAGAGTGGTTCCGAGGTAGGAAACAGAGGGTGGTCGTTGATGGAGCGGAGTCGTGTTGGGCTAATGTAGCGAGTGGCGTTCCTCAGGGTTCTGTATTGGGCCCCTTGCTTTTTCCTATATATATTAACGATTTAGATGTCGGCCTAGTCAGTACAGTTTCAAAGTTTGCGGATGACACGAAGCTGGGTGGTAGGGCGATTAATGACGAAGATAGAGGTAAAATCCAGAATGATCTGAATAAAATCGTTGATTGGTCAGTCACATGGCAAATGAGATTTAACGTCGATAAGTGCAAAATTTTACATATAGGTTCGCGTAACGGTAATTTTGCGTATAGTATGTCAGGGAAAGAGTTGATAAGCGAGAGCAGGAAAAAGATTTAGGAGTCACTGGTGATTTAAAAGTAGCGAAATAAAGTACAGCAGCGGTCAATAAAGCGAACAAAGTGTTAGGTTTTATAGCTCGGAATTTTGAGTACAAATCGCGCGATATTATAGTTCCTCTTTATAAATCATTAGTTAGACCCCATTTGGAGTACGCGATCCAATTTTGGAATCCGCATATGCGCAAAGATATAGACAAAATCGAAAGAGTTCAAAGACGAGCAACTACGATGATTCCGTCGCTTAGGTCAAAGTCGTACGAGGATAGGCTTAAAGAGTTAAAATTGACCACACTTGAGATTAGGAGGCTAAGGGGTGATCTAATCCAGGTTTTCAAAATTATGAATGGGTTCGATAACGTAGATAGAGATAGCTTTTTCAAAATATCTCAATATAATAGGACTAGAAATAACGGGTGCAAGTTGACAAGTAGAAGGTTCGAGACAGCAGTTGGCAAAAACTTTTTTACGCATAGAATAGTAAGTAGCTGGAATAGTTTGCCGGAAGAAGTAATTAGTAGCACGTCTATAAACATGTTTAAAAATCGATTAGACGCATATATTGATAGATTGGATATAGTTTAAGGTAGTAAAATTAAGGGTGGATAAGATAGATTTTGATTATCTTTTCATTAAAGATCACAATAACCAGACTAGAGGTCATAGTATGAAATTATTTAAGCCAAGATGTAGAACAAATTTAAGAAAACATAGTTGTACAAGTGTTGTGGGAAATAGGGAGGCAGCATCTTGGGTTAGGGGATACTCTCTGTCCTTACACACCCCATTTAAAGAGATTCTTCTGCCGAGCGGTGCCCCCATAGTACTGTGAGGTATTGAAAAACTCATGATCTTCACTTGCCCCACAAACACCTTTAAATGGGAGACCCAAAATGGGTGCACACACATTTCTACATTACTGTACAGTCTTTACAGCCACACCTACACTTTTCCTCCTAAGTGTATATATGGAAATGTATATGGTTGTAAATTGTGACTTGGTCCGCAATTGATATGGACCGTGACTTATTTTTGGTTGGCAAGGTACTGGTATTGATGGATACTGTAATGAAATTGACTGGATTCTTTGGATCTGATATATTTGCATGTCGGTTATAAATAGATATAGAGTGTAACATATTTGTGGATAGTAGTCTATTATGACTTGATCGTCTGGATCCAGAGATTCTATCTTTAGTTTTAAATTTATAATTAATTAGTTTTAAATTGATAATTATTTAGTTTTGTAAAAATTGGTTGTTGCCAATGTACAGACAGTTTTTACATAGTGGAGCCGCCTCGATGGGCCGACGTGGCCCCTAGTGTGCCCACTATAAAAATTTCTTATGTTCTCATGTTCCTTGTGGTTCGGAACCCACGTAAAATTGTAGGTCCCCTCCGCCACCACGGTGGACATGCACAATACACAATTACGAACACAGTTAGGTAGACCAGCCATGAGTGGATCCTAGGGTCTTTATTGGTCTGAAACAGTATAACATTATATACCTCGTTAACCTCGTTGAAGTTCCGTGTGTTGGTCTCTATTTATACGAAGGTCAATCTGGTAGCCCCGCCTATGGTCCTGGCTTGGTGGAGGAGCGAGTTCCTCTCTTGCGCTCTCCACCGCACATAGCCAGGCACACCCGGCTCATCTGGTACCGTCCTCAGCCAAGCATCTCGTCTTCTTTTGAAGACTTCAACTTTCACCCTAGTAACGTTTCTGAGGTCCTTTGGAAGCTGGTTAAAAAAGTCTTGGCCCCCTCACAACCAAGCTATTTTCCTTCAATGTTGAGGAGGTCCCTTGTCGGGACTTTAATTTGGGAACACTACACAGTCTGCCTTTCCTATTTTCCAGCGTTATTTGGATGGTCATTGGGTTTAGTTTGAGGTTTGGCACCAGTTTTTCGATCATTTTTCATATGTAGATTATGGTGTACCTCTCTCTTCTTATTTCCAGAAGAAGAGAGTAGTTGAGAGAAGAAGAGAGTAGTTGAGAGAAGAAGAGAGTAGTTGAGTTCTTTGCAGCCATCAATCTTAGCTGTGAAATGTCTCTGAGTTTCTTCTAGTTTATTAATTTCTTTCTTTTTATATGGGGACGTCAAGACTGAGCAGTATTTAAGTTTTGGTATAATCAGTGTTTTCAGCAGGGGAATCATTACTGTCCTGTCCCTTCCTTTGAACGTTCTTAGTACCTGTCCCGCGACTCTTTTTGCTTTGTTTATCGTTATCTGATTTTGTGTTTCGAGTTCCGCATCATTGGTCATTATTACCCTCAAGTCTCAAGTCGATCGTTTTCGTGTTTCTCTGAATTTCCTGTCTATCTGGAGCATAATATGCAATCTGTTTAAGTTCCTCATTTCTACCACATCTCAAGAGCAGAAATTTCTCGGCGTTCAATGTCATATTGTTGTCTTCTGACCATTTGTACATTTTGGTCGTGTCCCTCTGCAAGGCTTCCACCTCATTTGCACCGCTGATTTTTCTGCGCTGATCTTTGTATCGTCTGCAAAGGATATTACTATGATGTTGCTGTTTACTTCACTGTCTATGTCTGTTAGCATGATAATAAACAGGAGTGGGACCAGTACTGTACCTTGTGGTACTGAGCTGCGTACTTCCGATTCTCATGATGATATACCTTGAATTTTAACGACCTGTAAACGTCCTCTGAGGAAGTTGTAGATTCATTTTCCCACTTTGTCTGTTATTCCCAAATGTTTAATTAATTATATATGTGCTATTATACCATGATCACATTTGTCGAAAGCTTTAGCAAAATTTGTGTATAAGACATCGTAGTTTTATAGATTTTCTCTCTAACTATTCTTTCAAATACTTTGGTAAGGTGGGACGTCAATGACACTGGTCTATAGTTCTTTGCTTGAGATCTATCCCCTCCTTTATATATCGGGACAATGTTTGCTCTTTTCAAGATGCTCGGTATTTCCCCAGTGTCTAGGGATCTTCTCCATATCCAGTATAAGGCTGTAGCTATTTCATTTTAACAGTTTTTAATTAATAATGCGTTCCATTTGTCCGGACCTGCAGCTGAATGTGATTTCATTTGTGCGAAGCTTTCGCTACATCTTCTCGGGTAAAATGAAAATCTGTTATACACTTTCTTTGTAATTTCTCCTCAAAGAGTGCATCTCTGTCAGGTATCGCTTTGTCAATTTTGAGGGTACTAAAGACTGATTCATACTGAGCTCTCAATGTTTCAAATATTTCTTTTAGATCGTCCGTTAATTTATTATTTCCTTCCCTTAAGGGACCGATAGTGGCGCGCGTTTTTTTTTTTTTTACTTTTAGCACAGCTATAGAAGTATTTTGGATTGCTTCTACTGCCTTTTCCTCTTCCCTCTCTGTATGGCCCTTAATCAGGATTTGTATTTCTCTATCGATACTTTCCAGTTTTTTGTATTACTTTCCTCGCATTGTTGTCTCCACAATTAGCTAACTTCGCTGCTACGCTCTTTCTTTTGCGAATATTCTTCTCTTTTGCCTCTCTAGCCAGTTCCTCTTTCCTTTTGGCTGTGCTTTCAGAGCATATTTTTCTAAAATTCTCAGCGTCTTTTCTTCCAAGGTTGTTAGCATTTCCTTTGTTGTTTTATTCTCTAAACTGTTCTCCACTCTATTTGGACCATGTATAATCTGATTGCTTCCCAATTTATAGTCTTAGAGTTTAAGTTAAAAACCCCAAATTTGCTTCTTTCTTCAGTATGTGTATTGTTTTTTAATGTTGTTGCCATATTTGTTGATATCTCGATTATGTTGTGGTCTTAGATAATAGTTGGTTAGTTTCATATCGACAATCAAGTTCGTGGTATTCGTAAATACCAGATCTAGGTAGTTATTTTTTCTGGTATTTTCTGTTATCTCTCGTGTCAGCATAAACTCGTTTGTGAGAGCCATCAACACTTTTCCTTGCTCCTGGTCTTCTCTTGTGCCCCCCTTTTCCTGGTATATATATATATATATGTTAACCCCTCCGTCTATGGCCTTGGTCGGTTCGAAGTTGACGGGGGTTCTGGTTAGGTGGCAGCAATGGATTTGTTACTCTAGAGTAGCTGGTACCGTATAGGGAATCGCAGTAGTTTTCTTCTATACTACTCTCCGATTTCTTCTTGTAGTGGATCAGAGAATTCTGTGAAGCTGATTAAATTCTCTGAAGGTTCCCCGACTCTTCTTGAAAGGGATCGGGAAATTATTTTTCGCTATTTAAGACTAAGTTCTCTGAAGAGATCAAGGCTCGAAGGAGAAGATAACGACTTTTTCTTATGGTAATTTACTGCTAAAATGTTACAGGTAATGTTCAGCCTCTAAGTTAGATCAGTCTAATCAGAATAAAACATTGGAGAAATTTTGTGATCTTTTATACTGAATATTTACTGACATCATTATTTAATGCTGATCTGTTTTTGTTTTGTATTCTCAATAAGCTTATTTACTTTGCAAAACATTTAAAGACAAAACAAATATTTTTGCTGTAGCAGTGTCTAGACTGCTAAGCAAGAGGAAGCCATAGTTTTATTTTAACCGTTTAATGGCCAGTACCATATCTGATTGACGTAAGAATTTGCAACTTGCATCAATTAATGCTTACAACTATTTTTGTACAAAAATACTGAAATTATAAATATTTTTTATTTTTCATATATTTTTATGATGTTCCCAAAATGGGAACGTAAGCATGTTCTGTTATAAGATTTATGAGGATACATAAGGATTATGATAAACCAATATAAAACTTATGTAAAAGGTTTATTTCAATGTAGAAAATTATATTTGAGTAACTAAACTTAAATATTTTTTTACGCAGAAGATAAGAAAAATCAAGTTTGATATATAATATATATATATATATATATATATAATATATATATATAGATAGATAGACGGATTAGATGGATGGAGAGAGAGAGAGGGAGAGATCCTTGTGTTTTGCGTATGTAAAATTAATAGATAGATAGAGGGCAAGAGAGGAAGACAAACCCGTATAATCTGGCAAAAGTCCGTCAAAGATGCAGTTCAATAAAAAATATTGGTATAATGACAGGTTCCATGTGTTATGCATATATATATATATATATATATATATATATATATACAGATAGATATATAGATAGATAGATAGATAGAGAGGAGAAATGGGACAGAAAGATAGATGGACGGTCTGATTGATTGATATTGGGTACTTTTGCACTAACTGGACGAGCTAGTTGCCAAATATGTCTCGCAAGAGATCGCTCATTTTAACTCTGTTCTGACAAATCGTGTTGACATACAGCTGAAAAGAAATCATAATGGGGAAATGGTGTGCAGGGGATTTTAGATCAAAATGGAAATTTTAAGAGTGAGGCTAGGGAAATTATATAATTCATATGGCTGTGCGTGATTCGTAGATATGATCCAATGTTCTTCCTACTGTCTCTGTGGTTTTCAGGGCACCAAAATGCAGTTCCTTCAAATGTCGAGTGCATAGGTATCTCAATCCTTGTTTTTGGCCCTTCTCCCTTTATGGGCGGGGCCATTTAGCAGGCAATCGTACTTGGCCCCACCTTCCTTTTCAATCCTAATATCACCTTCTGAAATGTAATTTTATTTCTATTAAAGTCCACAGAGATGATCTCGATATTAGATATATACAAATTAAATAATTTTCTATGTTCGAATCTTGAAAACGAACCCAGCCTTATGAGTTGTTGATTATTCTCTTCGCTTAAATTGAGTTGTAAATGGGTACTGACAACTTTTGGCAACTTTGGCGTTAGCTGGATGGGCAGTTGCTAGATTTGCATGGAAAAGATTGTTGGTATAGTACATTTTGCTTTAATAATAGGAGATCTATGAGCGTATATATATATATATATATATATATAGTCGGAGTATTTCAGCTCATCGTTCAAGTCTGGCTATAATTACTTAATTGATTCAATGCATAGCGCAGTCATTTCTTTTTTCGGGTGGTCGTTTTTAGAGACGTTGTCGGTCTATTGGTACTGTGCTGATGGTTGTGGAATTGCGAGGTAGTCTAAGGATATTTTGTGCGGTCGGTAGTGTGTGTGTTTATATATATATATTATATATATATATATATATATATATATATATATATATATATATATATATGTGTGTGTGTGTGTGTGTGCGTGTGTGTATGCTTCAGATAATTCTTTAATAAATGCAAAAAACTTCACTTTTTTCTACGTGAATGTTGAGATAAAAGATGAAATACACTCAGAGAAATAATATTGGTATAATGACCCCACTGTTAACTCTAAATATTATAATTGTTTTAGTTCAGTTTAAAATGCTGAATTTTAGAGTTTGGGGAGAATTTAATGTAAATTGAATAATAAAATAATGTCTGGTACTGAAATAATTCGAATTACTCTTCTGCAAAAATGTGCAAATAACAGAATTACTTAATTAATTCAATGCATAGCGCAATCTGGCGACTATTCTTGTGGAATGTCTCGATATATATATATATATATATATATATATATATATATATTATATATATACACAGCATAGATAACATTATATCGTAAAATTACGGTGGAAAATATTTTAATGGCACGATTCAAAAAATTACTGTTTTGATTACAGAGAACATCTCCTCTCCATTAAATATATACAAATTAATTAAATAGCGCAATCTGGCATCTAATCTTTAAACATGATGGGGATAAAACGCGAAAAAATGAAATAACCCTAATTTAATTTTTATTTTGGTTTAAAAATTATGTTAATGTTTTTTATGTTATAGTTTAAGGTGAAAATTTGTTTTTGTAATTAATTTGGTGTATCATTTTCGACTTTTTGTTTAAAAGATTGTTCACCAAACATCAAATTGTCTTTGTGGTGGTTTTCTACCATGAGAAGCTTAATAGATAAAACTATTAGCGTTGCCCTTTTTTGAGACCTTATCAATCTACCCCTGGCCCCATAAACATATTTGTTTATGCTTAATAGATCTGTCTATTAAGTGGGTCGTATTTAGAGACCTTGTCGGTCTATTGGTGGTTGTGGTGATGGTTGTGGAGAGGTATTCTAAGGATGGCTTTTGTGTGGTAGATCTTCAGCATGCTCGTATATTGGGATAGAATCTTTACATGCAACTGTTTATATATATATATATATATATATATATATATATATATATATATATATATATATATACAGGGGGGAAGACAAAATAATATGAACACCCGCCGATTTCACCGGTTATCTTTACGGACTGCTCAGACACAAAGTAAACGGTCAAATGACTGGCAAACCTATTTAAATGCGTAACAGAGAGTGTATACGTCATGTTATAACCCTCACGTTGTTTTTACAGATCTGCGTGAATTATGAATTAGCAGTTATGAAAGACCTGTCAGACTTCCAAAGAGGGCAAATTGTCGGAGCGCGGATGGCTGGTGCATCGGTGACGAAAACCGCTCAGATGTTCAATGTATCCAGAGGAATTGTCTCTATGGTCATGTCTGCATACCAAAACCATGGATAGACAAGCACCGACAAATGCAATAGTGGACGCAAGAAGAAGCTGTGTGATCGAGACCGCCGGGTGCTAAAGCGCATTGTGACAAAGAACCATAAGACCACAGCTCCAAAAGTGACTGCAGAGCTTAACCAGTATCTTGCAAGCCCGGTATCGACCAGAACTGTACGTCGCGAGCTCCATGGAGCTGGATACCATGGGAGGGCTGCAATTGCCAAACCCTTCCTTTCGCACATCAACATTGAGCGGCGCAGAAAATGGTGTAATGACCATAAGAATTGGTCAATGGACCTGTGGAAGAATGTAGTCTACTCCGACGAATCCTCCTTTACGCTATTTCCATGTTCCGGTCGAGTTTACGTCTGGAGACAGCCTAAAGATGCTTATGACCCCGACTGCCTGATCCCAACCGTTAAGCATGGAGGCGGATCTGTGATGGTTTGGGCAGCAATATCGTGGAATACTCTTGGCCCAGCTGTAGTACTGCATGGTAGGGTTAACCAGGTCCATCCCATGGTCCAAACGCTGTTTCCCAATGGCGCCGCCGTCTTCCAGGATGATAATGCACCAATCCACACCGCTGGGGTCGTTAAAAACTGGTTTGAAGAGCATGTTAGTGAAGTAGAACGCTTGGATTGGCCTCCACAATCCCCGGATCTTAACATTATCGAGCATCTGTGGTGTCAGTTGGAGCAGCAGGTCAGAAGCCGATTCCCACCGCCGGCGTCTTTGGAGGAACTGGAGCAGGGTTTGCTCGAAGAATGGCTCAGGATTCCTCTAGCCACTGTCCAAAAGCTGTATGAATCAATTCTCCGACGCATTGCAGCTGTTATTGCCGCTAAAGGAGGACCAACTCCATATTAAGAATAAAAACCGCCATTTATCAAGGTGTTCATATTATTTTGTCCAACCCCTGTGTATATATATAATATATATATATATATATATATATATATACAGGGTGTTTCAGGAGGAAAGGTCAATACTTCGGGAGGTGATAGTATCGGTCATTGTGAGAAAAAAAGTTCATATGAACATGTGTCTAATTCTGAATGGTAAGGAGATAGAGCTGTTTGAATCTGATGCGCGCGCAGCTCTTCCTTCCCCTTCCCTCCCCTATAACCTTGAACCATGTAAGCTGTAATGTAAGCTATAACAAATTTGTCATTTCTGTACCTGATACCATTCAAAATGCCAATGGTTAAACATTAAATGTTAGAAACAGTAATTGGTTTCTCTTTCTTGATTACTATCAACAATGCTTTTGTATTTGTAGATTCAAACAGCTCTATCTCTGTAACCATTCAGAATTAGACACATGTTCATATGAACTTTTTTTCTCACAATGACCGATACTATCACTTCCCGAAGTATTGACCTTTCCTCCTGAAACACCGTGTGTGTATATATATATATATATATATATATATATATATATATATATATATATATATATATATATGTATGTGTGGTGTGTGTGTGTGTGCTTTCAAATCAATAATTGGGCCCAGCATGAGTATATATTCTCTCTCCATTAATATATGTATACACTACCCAAGTGCTGAGGTCAAGAGCTTTATTATGCGATGCGACACGCCAGAAAGAACATCTTCTCTCCTTCCTCTCCTCTTTCTTAGGTTAGGTTTGGGTGGGATTCCCCCTAGCTTTTGGCAACTTGGGGGATTACCCGCTGTCCCCCTTTTTCTTTTTTCTTCTTTTCTTTTTTTTTGGGGGGGGGGGCAGGGGCACCCTGGGGGATGGAGGTTGGCACCTTGCAACAAGGGTGAAGGGTTGGCACTGGCACTCAATTGATCAACATTGCAATGCAACTTGCACTCCACCATTTTGCGCTCATACTATTCTTACGACTATGATACCAAATTAAAGTTCCTGAGAGAAAAAACAGCTTTTGACTGGACTAAAATAACCGAAAAAAAACATGACTTTGGAACAAAATTTAAAGCATTCTCAAGCACGCTAATTGATATATTCAACATAAACTTTCCTCTTAAATCGAAAGTAATATCTAAAACTAAATACAACAACCAATGGATCACTCTAGCACTCACTGATTATTAAACGCAAGCCTACTCTCTTTAAATTATGGAAAACTGATATTATTACCGAACAGACATACAAAAAATACTGTAACAGACTTAATACAGTCATTAAAAAAGCAAAACCAGATTATTATTGTTCAAAAATTGATGAACTAAAACCCAATCCAAAATGGCTATGGAACACTTTAAAAGAGTTAACACGAAGAAGGTTAAAACAAATCCCTTGTCCTCCCTCACACAAGCGGAAATTCTTATAGTGACCCCAAAGACATAGCCAATTTATTAAACAACTTCTTTGCAAATATCAGCTCCAATACTTCAGCCTCAATTCCATTTACAGACATTCATTACCGAAAATATATGCCACAACCAAATTCAAACTCATTTTTCTTTGATCCAATCCTGCCATATCTCTCTAGCAATAAAATATCTAAAGCATGTTTATAAATGGATGTGTGCTAATAAACCTTTACTGAACCTGACAAAGTCATCTTATATGATTATTTCCACAAAACATATTAATACAAACTGTCAAATAAAAATTAGGAATACTACTCTTGCAAGGCTGAATGAGGTTAAAATACTTGGCATTAATTTAGACGAAAAACTAAATTTCAAAAGTAATGTACAACATGTCAAATCCAAAGTATAAAGGTTTATATTCATATTATTTAACTAAAAACGACCCTTCCTCAAAACGCACTCCTTACCCTATATTATTCCTTCATCCATCCACTTTGAAAGTCATCCATAAAAAAATGTTTGCGAACGCTCTCGAATAATGACAACAGAGAAAGTCACACTTTCCCAATGTTTAAAGACCTAAATGTTTTAAAACTAAATGACTTATACAAATTCAATGTTGCTGTCAATATGTTCAAAGTTACCAATAAAAATCAACATACTGTACGTCACCCATTCAAAGAGTAATTCTCCCCCCCCCCCAACTCACATCAAATACACCATCGTTATAACACCAAACTGACCAGTGATTTTACACACACACTCTCTCTTTCAAAGGGGCAGATGATTTTATCACTAAATGTATTTCGCAAATCACTGAAAAAGCACTTCACTAGGTCCTGCTGATGTATAAGTTTAACTACTGCCATTTTTACCACTGTAATGAAGTTCCCATTTTGTAATCACCTATTTAAAATATGCTAGTTTCATTGAGCACTTTTAATTTCGTAATTTATTCATTTTTACATTTTCTATTGAGCATACTTTGTTTTCTATTAAATATACAACAAATCATTTAATTCAAAAATTGTAACATTTTGTAAACTTTTATTGCATTTTTATTATTATTATTATTATTATTATTATTATTATTATTATTATAATATGTTGTCACTATTACTATTACTTGCCACGTTCACTTTTTCTATGTAATAAATAAACTAAATGCCACTAATTTTGCCTAAAAAGTCTCCATGCTCCCAACGGGGTATTGAGATTAGAGTACTGTGAATATATTAATGTCATATCAAATACCTAAAAAGTGTAAAACTTTGTCACTTTTATTGTTTTCTGAATAAAGATTTTTTTATTTTGAATTTGTATCTTTGTCATCCAAAAACGAGCAATGAGGTTATTATCTGATGCTGATTTCCTTGCAATGGGTAAATAGATATTTTGTAACTCATCAAGAAATCCACTCGTATCAGACCAGAAATAGATCAAAGCTTGTTATACCTCAATTTAGGTTGTCTTCATTTCAAAAACTACCTATTTTCATTGGATTGAAACTATGGAATGACTTAAATGCCGATATAAAAAATATTGTGAATGTAAATTTGTTTAAAACCAAGTTGAAATCCCGATTAATAATGGCATACTAACAAGTTGAAATCCCGATTAATAATGGCATACTAACAAAAATCTAGGATTAATGTCCACTAATATTGTTTAATATTGTCCATTAATATTGTTTAATATTGTGATACATGTTTTAACTATTAATAATACTTATTTACTTATTTATTTATTTATTATTATTAATTAATAACAACTAGCTGCTTATTTTTAATAAGAGCCCAGTAAAACAAAGCTTAAGGGCCAAATTAAATAAAATAAATAAAAAAAATAAATAAAAAAAATAAATAAATAAAAAGAAATATATATCTGTAATCGTTAAGTGACCATCTCCTTTCTCTGTTTGATGCTCACTAATGCGTCAGCTCTGTCGTGAAATTTTATTTTTAGCATTTTACTGTTGTTTAATCGATTCAATTTACTCCTTTCTACTGTTTCGTACTGATTCTGAAATCTATTTAACGGCTTTTGCAGTTTGCAGAGCGCGGACACACGGGCAGACATTTTAAACAGAAAGAATAAAAACGTAATGAGGAGGCTATTTCCACCTTTTACGGGTTTATTTAACTTATTAATTTTGAAAACAAGCATAATGATGGGGAGAGGCAGAATGAATTTACACTGTTATATTTTAACGAACGCCGACAGAGGACTTTAAAAAAAAAAGAAGATAATTCGAAATGATTTAATGTACAGTTGCCCGCATATGTAATGTTCCTCGCCTCACAGGCGACTCCGTACATGTGGCAACGCCTCAGCGATAGTTAAGGTACCCCAACTGGGGGAAGGTGGGGTGGGGAGAGGACAACCGAGTCCAACAATATATAACATTGACATACAGGTAAGGAAGGTGTCGTTAAAAAATTACATAACGCTATCTTTGCTAAAACCTGAACCCCCCCGGAACGTTCCGTAACGTGTGGGATGTGGGGTGGGGGATGTGTTACATAACATCTTAGGGGGTGTCTGGTCTAGCGTTACAGAACGTTCCTCGGGGATCTGGGGTGTCAAGGTTTAGCAAAAATAGCGTTACATAATTTTTGAACGGCCCCTAATTTTAATGTAATGGAGTTCAACGCTGTTCACGATCATATTAATCGTTTATCTTTATGAACACAATGTTTACTAGTCTTATACAGTAATAAGGTTCCATTATGATTACTGTAAGCCTATATGAACAGATACCATAATACAACTTTTTATATACTAGTGAATTTGAACCAAAAATAGACATTACACAACCAACAATTTAGAAGAGATTTGTGCTGAGGAAAATGTACCCTTCGTAAAGCTGTGGTCCGAATTCAGTGATCCTAGCCTTTTTATAAAAGATGGGGGTGCATTTTAATGAAATAGGTAATGCTGGGCTAGGTAGGTTAATAGACGAAAACGTGCGAAAACTGTATAGGTCGAAGCTTTCTTTAAACGTTGTGGGTCCGGGGAACGCGGGCCCGACGTGATAAATAGTTTAAAACGCGGGCCCGTGGTAAAAAATAACTTAAACGTCTTTTATTGTAACGCGCGTAGTATTAGAAATAAATTAAATGAATTTAAGGCTATAATTTATTCTGGCAACTATGATATAGTTGCTATCACTGAAACTTGGTTAAATACCGTGACTCGGGACTTGTTGGGGGAGCTTGATATACCGGGTTTTAAACTCTTTACTAATGATAGGTTACATAGGTTTGGTGGAGGCGTTTTGCTGTACATTCGTAATTCCCTTAGGGTTATCGAGGTTAAGTTAGATTTTCCGGCAGCAGTTAATGCGATATGTGTTAAAGTTAGGGCGCGTAGTATTAGTTTTAATTTTGTTGTTGTTTATAGACCTCCCGTTCAACCCCTCGATACAGATACTAGATTTCACTCACTTCTTGGTAATTTTATTGACAATCGGAATAGTATAATTGTCGGAGACTTTAACTGCCCTAATGTTAATTACGAGAATTTTACTGGTAATGAGGAGGGTTTGAGATTGGTTGAGTTTATGGACGATAACTTTTTACGACAGATAGTTACCGAACCAACGCGCGGTGACAATATTTTAGATTTGGTGATGACGAACGGCGAGAATATAGTCGAAGGTTTAGAAGTAGGCGAGAGTTTAGGATGTAGTGATCACCAAATT
The DNA here is from genome assembly GCA_023014485.1 of Bathynomus jamesi. NCBI lineage: Eukaryota > Metazoa > Arthropoda > Malacostraca > Isopoda > Cirolanidae > Bathynomus > Bathynomus jamesi. Next base: position 743,381 of record JAJOZX010001477.1, on the reverse strand, counting down.
CTTAGGTTTAAGTTAGCGATAAAAAAACACTAAGGATAGTAACGTAATAGAAGTCCCTGATTTTCGTAGGGCTAATTTTGATAGTTTTGCGGATAGGATGAAAGTAGTGGACTGGGATAACTTATTTATGGGCAATGACACAAATTTGCATTGGGTAGCGTTTAAAGGAAGTTTTAGGAATATTGAAAGGGAGTTTATTCCTCGTAGGCCTAAGCGCGCTAGAAATCGTGGTAGGCCGAAGTGGTGGACTAGGGAAATAGGAGAGTTCATAAACGAGCGTAATAGAGCGTATAGACTTAGTAAGCGCAATGGCACGGCAGCTAACTTTAATAGATATATCGAGCTTAGGCGTCAGGTTAAAAGATCAGTTAGGAATGCCAAGCGTAATTTAGAGATACTTATAGCTGCGGATAGTAAACATAATCCAAAAAAGTTTTTTGAATACGTAAATAATCGTAAGCCGGTAAAAGATAACATAGGCCCTTTAGTGGATGTTAATGGCGCTTTGGCTTCTGACGCTCAGGCGATGGCGGGTATTTTCAATAACTTTTTTGCGACAGTTTTTACGTAGAAGACGTAAATAATGTCCCGGACGTGGACGATATCGTTCCATTTAGTAGCGAGACTATTTTGGATGAAATAACTGTTTACGAGGGTGAGATTGCGCATTATATCGATAGGCTAAAAGTTAGCAAGGCTCCAGGCCCTGACGCTTTTTATCCCAGACATTTGAAAGATTTGAAAGAAGTTATCGTAGGCCCCTTAACGAAGATTTTTAATCAGTCACTCGAAACGGGGATTATTCCTGAAGACTTCAAATTAGCTAACGTCACGCCTATTTTTAAAAAAGGCGACCGCGCAGTAGCTAGCAATTATAGGCCCATTAGCTTAACGTCAATTGTCGGTAAACTTTTCGAATCCGTAGTTAGGGATCGTATCATCGATCACTTAGAAAGTAGAGATTTGATTAATAGTAGTCAGCATGGGTTTCGACGCCATAGGTCTTGTTTAACTAATTTGTTAGAATTTTATAACGAAATAGTGCGCGAATACGATAGGCATAGAGCAGCTGACGTTATTTATTTAGATTTTAAAAAGACGTTCGATACAGTTCCGCATAGGAGACTAATTGCGAAGGTCAAAGCGCACGGTATACGCGGTCAGGTAGCTAACTGGTTAGAAGAATGGCTTCGTGCTAGGAGACAGAGGGTCGTAGTTAATGGTAGTGAATCGGGGTGGTTAGATGTAGGTAGCGGTGTCCCACAGGGTTCAGTGTTAGGCCCATTGCTATTCGTAATTTACATTAACGACATAGATGTAGGTTTGACTAGTAACGTGTCAAAATTCGCGGACGATACTAAAATAGGCGGTAAGGTTGTTAACGAGGACGATAGTAATAGGCTCCAAGACGATGTAAATAGGATTATGGAGTGGACAGATAAGTGGCAGATGCAATTTAAAGTAGACAAATGTAAAGTTTTGCATATAGGTTCTCGCAACAATAATTACACGTACACGATGGATGATAGGGAGTTAGCGAGCGTTGACGAGGAAGTAGATTTAGGCGTACGCGTATCTAAGGATTTCAAGGTTAGGAACCAGTGCCTGGAGTCTTGCGCAAAAGCTAATAGGATGTTAGGCTTCATAGCGCGTAATTTCGAATTTAAATCGAAGGATATTATATTGCCCCTTTACAAGTCCCTAGTCAGGCCTCATTTAGAATATGCAGTTCAGTTTTGGTGCCCGTACTTGCGTGAGGATATCGATAGGTTAGAAAGGGTTCAACGTCGTGCCACGAAACTGATTCCGTCATTGCGCAATAAGCCTTATGAAGATAGGATTAAAGAGTTAGACCTGTATTCACTCGAAACTAGGAGATTAAGGGGGGAGCTTATTGAAGTTTTCAAAATCGTTAATAACATCGATAACGTAAATTTTGACAAATTGTTCACTTTCGATAATAGTAATACTCGATAACGGATTTAAGTTGCGTGGCGGACGTTTCATTACTAATATCGCTAAAATCTTCTTTACGTTTAAAGTAATTGATAAATGGAATAATCTTCCCGCGTCAGTCGTTCATTCTACCAGCGTTAATATGTTTAAGAACCGTCTTGACAGACATTTTAAAAGTATTAACGTTGTTTAAAATAAAAAACAAAGTTAGCAACGGGAGCTCTGGTGGTGGTGCTCGAGGATGAGTCTGTTGACGATGAATGCCAGCTTGTGACATGCCAGCGTGTGATGCCAGCAACAAAATTATTTAAAAAAAAAAAAAAAAATTAGACTAACACGAACGTAGATGTAGCTCGTAGCGTAAACTAACCCACTTTTTGTTTAACTTTACCTACTTTTTTTTACTTTGCATGTCTGTAACTCTCTTTTCTTGCATGTTTGTAGTTTGCATGGTATGACTGAGTTAAGACTGTGTTTGCATGGTTTGTAAGCGTTCTTATTTTACTTCTTTTCATCTTTCACCCCTCTCCTATTCTCTCCGACTATTTTTCTGACTTGTCGGCAGCGGCCGGCGGATGATGATGGTGAGTCTTTTTTCTCTTTTTCTGAATGAATGTTAACCCACGAATGATAGGTGTTGCTCCTTACTTAACCCCTTATTCTCTTCTCTTCTCTTAACCCCCTACTCTTTCCTTTCTCTCGGGCTAACCTTAGAGTGGATCTTAGGGTCTTTGTTAGCCTTAGCTTCTGTAGATCTGTAGATCCTCCACATTCCCTCATTCCCCTTCCCCACCCACGAGTCTCGCGTATATTAAATTATTATGTAACAATACTAATAAAGCTGTTTGTAGAGTCCGTGTGCAGCTTTAAACCTTTACTAACTTACGAGTCTACACGATATATATATATATATATATATATATATATATATATATATATATATATATATATATATAATATGTATGTATATATGTATTGACATTGAGTGAGAAAAAGATTGAGACAGTGTGAGAGAGAGCGAGGTAGAGGGACAGAGAGAGTTAGTGGGAAAAGGCTTATCAATTGTTACACAAAGAACTTGTTAATAGTTTCGACATGAATAACAGTAACTGATTATCAAAATCACATAAGAATAAGCCACGGTTATACTAGAATAAACATATTTATATATACTTATAAATTCATACAATATTATACTAATGTTTGTGAAATGACGTTGATGGATCAAACCGTGGTGTTGACATGGTTGCTTACTATCGCCGTCCAGGAGACTACATATGGGCGTGTCAGTGGAAACCGGAAGGTGACCGTTGCATGAAGCAGGATATCACCACCGGTTTGTGGCTGATGCCTATTATATTAATAGTGTTTTCCAGATTGTATTTGTATTATCAGTATGGAGATATTATTGGATCTTAACAAGGAATATATATATATACAGTATATACAACCATAAACACAGTCTTCTCGAAAAACAAATTAAGAAAAATTCAATAGAGAAATTAAAAGTTGATAACAAAGAAATTACTGATGACACTGCTATTGCAGACTCTTTAAATGCACATTTTACTTCAATAGCGGATAAGCTTCGTTCACAATTACTAGATAATGATCACTCACCTCTAGAATATATGCCACCCAGCCCACTAAATTCATTTTTTGTTCCTGCTACGTCTACTGAGGTCCGGAATATTATTGGTAAATAAAAAAATACAAAAAATAACATTCATAACATTCCTGTATCTATATTGAAACTTGTTAAAGATAAGATATCTGTAACTTTGGCTAAAATTATCAAGCAAAGTATTTCCAAAGGAATATTCCCATTAATGCTAAAAACTGGTTGCATAACACCCCTTTTTAAAGGGGGTGATCCTACACTAGCAACAAATTACAGGCCGGTGTGTTCAGCAAAGTTTTTGAAAAAATTGTAAAAAGTAGAATGCAGCGATATTTAGAATCCTACAATTTATTATCTCCAAATCAATATGGCTTCCGTAATAATAAAACAACGGAAATGGCTATTTTAAATCTTATGGAAAATGTAAATATAGCTAAGGAGAACAAAGAAATAATAATATCAATATTAATGGGTTTAAGTAAGGCGTTTGATGTAATAGACCATAATATTCTATTTAATAAATTATATCAGTGATTGGTTTAAAAGTTATTTGTTCAATAGATATAATTTTGTATCAGTAAATAAGGTTTGCTCAACTAAAGCGCTTGTCAAGCATAATGTGCCACAGGGCTCAGTTCTCGGTCCACTGTTATTTTTATCATATATAAATGATCTTCCACGTTCATCTGATATACTGAACTTCACAATGTTTGCAAATGATACAACTGTCTTTTTCTTACAAAGATGTTAATTCAGCTAAGAATATATTTAATTCAGAATTCATCAGTGTAATGAAATGGTTGACCACCAATAAACTCTTCCTAAATACCAGTAAAACAAATTTCATGATTTTAACTAATAAAAGAAATGTATATCTTGATGAACTTAATGTTAATGAAAACGCCATAAAGGAGTGTACTGTAACAAAATTTCTTGGTGTAATGCTATGATGAACTTAATGTTAATGGAATCGCCACAAAGGAGTGTACTTTAACAAAATTTCTTGGTGTAATGCTAGATAAGAATTTGCAATGGAGTGATCATGTAAATTATATCGCGAAAAAGATTTCAAGGAGCGTTGCTATAATGTTTAAACTTAGAAATGTAGTCCCTAAACAAGTTTTATTGACTCTTTATCATACTCTTGTTCTTCCTTATATAACGTACTGCACCCTTTTTGGGGAAACTCCGCTAACAACGCATTAAATGGTATCTTTGTCATCCAAAACCGAGCAATAAGGTCATTATCTGATGCTGATTTCCTTGATCACTCTAGTGCATTATTTAAAGAGCTAAACCTACTAAAGCTCAACGATATAACCAAACTGGCACAGTTTATTGTTATTTACAAGTGTAAGAACAAAATCATTAATTTGCAATGGGTAAATAGATATTTTGTAACTCATCGAGAAATCCACTCGTATCAGACCGGAAATAGATCAAAGCTTGTTATACCTCAACTTAGATTGTCTTCATCTCAAAAACTACCCATTTTCATTGGATTGAAACTATGGAATGAGTTAAATGCCGATATAAAAAATATTGTGAATGTAAATTTGTTTAAAACCAAGTTGAAATCCCGATTAATAATGACATACTAACAAAAATCTAGGATTAATGTCCTTTACTAATGTTTTCTAATTTTATTAATTTCTCGTGTGTAATCTCGTATTAAAAACACATTTCTTGGGATTGTTCAGTCCTTATCTTTCATATATAATATTGGTTTCTTTGTATGGTATTGGTATAGTGCCTTCAATGGTGAACTTGTATTTGTCATGTCAGTAGTGATAATTTAAGATTAATACATGTTTTAACTATTAATAATACTTATTTACTTATTTATTTATTTATTAAAAACAACTAGCTGTTTATTTTTAATAAGAGCCCAGTAAACCCTAAAGCTTAAGGGCCAAATTAAATTGAATAAATAGTCGAGCTTCAAAAATTATTGTATATACAATAAAACACCAATTCTTTATTACAACAAATATGCAATGGTTGGGAATGTTTTACTAAATAGTTTATCATACAAAATGATAAAGTCATACAAAATGCTCACAATTTGCCTTAGATTAACATAAATGGCACAGCTATACCCGGTCCATAGTTAGTATTTGGTCTATCCCCCATTACTGTCTATTACATTTTGTAATCTGCGAGGCATAGATGCAACATGGCTATGTATGATGTGTGGGTTCTTTCGGGACATCTCCCACTCAGTCAAAGTGTGATCCAGCAGCTGGCGGCTGGTCCACTTCTGCCCAGGCTCCCACGAGTTCACCACATTCCCCGACACGTTCTCAATGGGGTTGAGGTCATACCCCTTACGAGGCCAATCCAGTAGTTCTAGATTTCGCTGCTCCTCAAATGGATTTTAAAAATTAAAAGTAGAATTATATCTCATCCATACGCTTCATCAGTAACCCACTATTCGAGATAGGTTTTAACCCCTATGTATTATGGGCTTCTCTCAGCTAAATGTAATTGTGCGCCGTTATACAAATACGAGTAATACAATCTGCAGTTATCCAGAATAAAATCCTAAAGTGTTGTCATAGTACTGAAAGAGTTAAAGAACAGTTTTATGACTATTATTCGTCCCATGTAAATGTGGAAACTGGACATACAAATGCGTGTAATACATAAATCTTACTCTAGTAATAGTATAATATTCTATAACACACAAATACAACATACCTGCATAAAGATAATCTGCTCAGGATAGAGCAAGGCATACGCACGTACAGAAGGCAGCATCACCTCCTCCATGATCTCTATATATTGATCTGCCGTAAACCTCCCGTGGATTTCAGTCAGCTCTCCTAGTCCTTGCAGGTGCATCCATCCTTACACATTCGTCGTCACGTGCCCACTCCGTGCCTACTTCGTAAATATTTTGGAGGGCAGATCTCGTGTTATCCTGTCGACAACACCGAAGACGGCTGTGAGTTGTAGACGCAAACGTCTTCTCGTCAGAGAAGATGACTCTGCTCCAGTATGCGAGATCATCATTTATATGCTTGCGAGCAAACGAGAGCCTGGCCTGACGATGTCGTTCCTCGACCCTCTCTTTTTTGGCAGGAGTACGGTGGTGATATCCTGCTTCATGCAACCGTCTCCTTACGGTGTCCATTGACACGCCCATATGTAGTGTCTCCTGGATGGCGACTGCAGTTGTTGATAGAATCGTTCTGCACTTCGTTGATTATTCTCCGGTCTTCTTCTGGGGTGGTATTTCTTGGTGCCCGACACTTAAGACGATCTAGCAGATTCCCAGTCTCCTACCACCTCTGCACCCAGCGTCGAACAGTAGGCTTCGAAATTCCCACTTCCATGGCTATGTTAGCTACAGACAGGCCTGCTTCCCGCATACCAATTATCCGGCTTCGCTGTGCAATTTTATCTTGAGCTGGATTCATTTTCAGAGTCGGTGTTCATCATACGGTGTAGAAGTATGGTATGAACATAGATTATGCCAGTAACCATATCAACACCTGGGTTTGCCACATCAACGTCATTTCACAAACATTAGTATAATATTGTATGAATTTATAAGTATATATACTGTAAACCAAGTTAAGTTCGCGTAGCAAATTTTCGCTCTTTCATATCCTTGGACGAGTTTGCGGCATCATAATTTCGCGGCCAACAGTTGCTATTTATAATCTTACAGATTAAAATTACGTCATGAATGACGACATTTATTCTGGACTGTGATTGGTCCAGGTCGTATATCAAGGAGGTCGTCTATCAAGACAAGTTTTACCTCTTGGTATGCGGATAAAGTTTCAGCAGCACTCAACGTAAATGAATCTCTCGGTAAGATAGATTTGAAGCTCTCCACACTGAAACCTATTCACGCTAAATGGATTGTCTCTGCATGGAATAACCTCCACAAAATGAGGGACACCATTCGGAAGAGTTGGGAAATTAGTGGCATTCATAACATTCTTGTTATACAGTAGTAATACAGTATTATTTAAAATGTTTTTACTTCTTTTACTTTACAATGTTTTATTACAATATACTGAATTTACTTTTCAAATAAAGTATTTTAATAATCAAAGTTTTATTTTCTTACTATCTTCCAAAGATTAGTTTAAATTGTCAAATTTTCGACTGCTGGATATTTTCGCGTAAACTATCGCCTACGCGAAAAACGCAAAAATTTCCTGCAGGTGAACATTTCGCATTCACAAGTATATGAAAAGTTCTATTGTAGTAGCTGTTCATGTAGATTTGCAGTAATCATAATGGAACCTTATTAATGTATAAGACTAGTAAATTACATGGAGTTGAACGCTGTTCACGATTATACTAAGTGTTTATCTTTATGAACACAGACTTGGACTCGGTTGTCCCCCCTCCACCCACCTTCCCCCAGTTCGGGTACCTCGACTAACATTGCTGCGTTGCCACATGTACGGAGTCGCCTGTGGGGGTGATAAACATTACATATGCGGGCAACTGTACACTGATTTAAAACTGTACATTGATTTAATGTATGAAGCACTAGTTGGCAACATGGAAAGAGATTTGAAATTAGCTGAAGGGCGGAGGAATTGGGGATCTTTTCTAAATGGACGTCCCCACGGAATTTAGCTGAAAATTTATATATTAATAAATTTTTATATTCTAATAACGAAAATTATATTATTTTTCTGGGGAAATATGCGCAACATACGAAAAAAATTGCATTTATATGCGCACTAGTTTGCATGGCGTATGACCGTTATTTAGTTTACACCATTCATGACGCCCGGATACGAGGTTGATGTGTGGCCCCCAGTTAATTGAATGCCCGGTTAGCTCAATTGAATGGCCGGTTAGGTCAACTGTACGCCCTTGACGATTGGTTAGGTTAAGTAGTGATATTTTCGTTAAAACTAACAAAAATATCATGACTTAACCAATCGTCAAGGGCGTACAGTTGACCTAACCAGGCATTCAATTGACCTAACGGGGCAATCAATTTCAATTAACTGGGGGCAACTCGCAAGTAGATAGATCACAGCACTGCATTATCATATGCTGACACTACAACAATAATATTCAGACTAAACTAGGTCTAAGCAGGCAACAAATAAACATTAATAAATAAAGGATATTATCTGCGTTTTATTTTGTAAAGCCCACTACACAATTTAGATAACGGTCATGCGCCATGCAAACTAGTGCGCATATAAATGCAATTTTTTTCTTATGTTGCGCATATTTCTCCAGGAAAATAATGTCATTTTCGTTATTAGAACATAAAAATTTATTAGTATACAAATTTTCAGCTAAATCCCGTGGGGTCGTCCATTTGGAAAAGATCCGGAATAGGCCCCAAAGTCAATCTTTTCATTTCTTTTTTAACGAGAAGTTAATTTTGTGTTCAAAATGTAGAATTAAAGTGATTATTTTTTTAGAAGGTAGTCTCTCTTTCCCTAAAGATTCTTATTTATATCATAAATACTAAGTCACTCTCACCCTGTACCCCTCAATCATAAGTTTCCAAAACGTCTATCAAAATAAAAATATATAGAACGGAATGCGTCGTTTCATTCTGCCCGTTAAAAATGAGGCTTGACATTATTATCTCGCCTCACTGCCATTTCGAGTAAACAGAATTTAGAGTGTGTACTGTGTATGTGTAAAAAGAAGACGATGGAGAATAAATTAAAGCGCAGTGAATGAAGTATGGAATTTAGAGTAATGGAAATAGAATGCATTACGCAGTGTAGTACGAGATATCGGGAGTTATTATATTATATATAAATAGAAACAGGTATTTGACTCACTTTACAGTTCATGTTTTGGTTTTAATTAAGTTTTGTGTTGTTCATTTTGGTTAACATTTTTCAATTCTATAATAATTGGACTTTAACTGACTCTATCTCATTTTCTTTGCGTTCGTATACCGTTTTGTTTTAATGCCGTTCTTTTAACTTCGCATTTTGATTTTAATTTTAACCAATGGAGAATGAAATTCAGAGATTTACGAAACTTTTTCCCATGTGATAAATGAATTTTTGCTGTGTGCGCCTCCTGAGGCTCCTCAAGAACAAACTTGTATCTACAGTATACTTTTGAACTTTTGAAGACATTTTCCAAACTGATCCATCATTGTACGGAACTCTGCCTCCTGGCACATATATATATATATATAACATTTTCCTTTTATTTCTTGTATGTTTGCTGTACATTATATTTATTATGTTTATTTATCAGGTTTACTTTAGACAAGAAATAAAATTGAATTCCCTTCGCGTGCATACAGCTCGTGCATCATCACTCAGAGAGGAAAGATGAACTTCCGGAAAACTCTCCATAGACAAAATTAACTTTGAAATTAAATAAAAATGAACTCAAAATGTAATGAAATAGCGAACGTATTATATATATATATATAATATATATATATATATATATGTGTGTGTGTGTGTGTGTGTGGTGTGTGTGTGTGTGTGTGTGTGTGTGTGTGTGTTCCCTGCGTTTTCCAGGGCACTTTAAATTTTTTCTTCACTGTGGACTCTATGCCTTTGGTCTCAATTAGGGGTTAACCAGCTTCCTTGGAAGTGAAATCGTTCTGGAGGGGATTTGTCTTTAGTTGCCGAAGGTTCTTGCGGGGCATTTTTTTTACATAGAAACTACTGGGATTTTGGGCTAATATTCGATTTTCCCCTGCGGAGCCTTCAACTATTTGCGTATTATATAAATAATCAGTTTTATATACTGATTCCAAATATAACAGCCGTTTCTTGTTCAAATTCTTAGTTTTTCAGTTATTTACTCTCAAATGTAGCACTACTTTCAATTGCGCGATGTGTGCACTAGTACTAGTGCATGCAGGGGCATGTTAAGGGCAGGACACTTAGGGCACGTGCCCTGGGCCCCGCGCTTTAATGGGCCCCGCACTCTAGAGAAGAGACTCTGCTTATTATATAAAATTAGATCAGATTTTGTGTCATTAGATATAGGTTTTAGGAAAGTAGAAACACATGAAAAAACTGAAAATGGTTAGAAAATAACATTTTATTGCACTTTTATTTTTACATATAGGTAATAGCTGATCCTGCTGATGAATTGCCGTTTTTACACTTTACACTGATTTCCTCCATGTTTTTTTTTATTTTCCTTACTTGATTATCCTTTCAAGTTTCAACACTATTTCTTACGTATAACGTACAGTATTAGTGCCTTTTGTATATTAATATTGGCGCAGAATTTTCCTAGCAAGTTAACTGCCATTTGGCAACTCCGAGTCTCGCCTGTAGCCCCAAAGAGAGGTAGGTCTAAAGATGCCGAATGCTTCCAGCGTTCAGTTTTTGATTTGTCGCTGTGAGGAGAAGGTACGTCGTACGTATAGTGTTTTTGTATGTGTGTATGTTTTTCTATTGAATGACAGAAAAAGCTTGATACATATGGTACATCTACATACGCTGGGTGCTTTTAAGATGGCAAGATCACCTTTCGTCTTTGTTTTGCTGATACGTTTGTTAAAAAAAAAGATTGATTTTTTTACTTAACTGTAAATGTTACAATTTTCAGGACATTATTGTCGTCAAACTATCAAATGTAAAATTAGTTTGCAATAAATCGCTAATTATTTCAATTGTTTGGTACAAGAAACCTTGCATTTATTCATATTACCAACTATTTCTTATATTCTGCCATGTTATTGTAACTAAAATATATATACTATTAGTATAATTTTTACAATTTTTTCACATATTTTTCATATTGTTGACCTTATTTTTTGTAGGGAGGAGATATTTAAAACAAATGAATCCACCCCACTGTATGCCATGATTAACCCTGTAAATTGTAGTATGCATTTATATTCATATACTGTATTGTTATGGTTTCCATGTGTGTTCACGGAACCAATGGGCCCCGCAACTCATCTGGTGCCCTGGACCCCGCGGTAGCTTAACACGCCCCTGGGTGCATGTGGAAATCTCTGACGTAGGTTAGGTTAGGGTTTGGTTAGGTTGGTTATATTATGAGAATAGGTTTTTCTGGTGTATTTTGGTTCAAAATTCGCTCATTTGCACAAGAAATGAAGGTTGGATTTGAATAAAATACAACAAAATACACCAGAAAAACCTATTATTCTCATATCAAAATCGACCCGCAGGGGTAAAACGAGTAATTACCAGATTTTGTCCCAGTGGAGTGGTCCCTCATACTGCCCCAGCAGTCAGCCTCATTTCTCCCAGCAGTGATGTGCCCCTTACCCCCCTTTTACAAAACTACAGTTATATGTTATTTGAATTTAAGTAATCAAATGTGAAAAATTCAGACCTAGTATGTTTCATGGACTGCTCTCGATTTTCCTACGAAATTGCAAATAAGGGCAGTCGATGACCCTGATTTTGTTTCTGCAATCGGTTTTCTTGAGAAACCTAACCTAACCTAACCTAACCTGACCTGACCCAACCTGACCTAACCTAACCTGACCTAATCGAGTTTCTTATTTATCGACCCATCTACCGGAGCTCACACTCAGCAGGTGGAAAGCTTGTGGAATTCATTGAAACAATCGAACAAACTGCGATGCGGAACAGATCGCGACCAACTTGACTCGTACCTTTGTGAATTTGTATGGCGTAAGCGCCACACCAGCTCGGACTTATTCAAAAAGATGTTGGAGTGTCTTGCGTCGTTTCAGTAAATAAATTTATTCACTATCCAATAACATTTTTCTTTATCATTTCTCAAGAAAACCGATTGCAGAAACAAAATCAGGGTCATCGACTGCCCTTGTTTGCAATTTCGTAGGAAAATCGAGAGCAGTCCATGAAACATACTAGTCCCAAAAATTCTTAGCAAAGAGAAATATTATAGTATGCCCTTTTATTTATACAAACGTTTTCTATGATCGATATTCTCCATATTCCATAAGAGAAAACCAATTGTAAACAGCATGGGAGAGCTGTAGAAGTAAAGTTAGGAGTTCCTGGTGTCCTCGGTCATTTTCTCAAGTTTTAGGTACTTAAGCTTTATTCTTTCTGTTTGTTTCAGGTATATATGTAGCACTAAATAGTGTAGAATTGTTGCAGGAGGATTAAGGGAGTGATCACCTGATATAGCATTATGAATTAGAGTGTATATTCAAGAGTGCTTGAGACACTAGTGAAAGAGTGTAATTGTAATTTTTGCACTTCTGTATTAAATTTATATCCAATATTAGGCCACTGTTAAAATATAAGCAGCCTACACTCTCCTAATTCATATATAATATAATTTTATTTTATAATTATCTTGAGCTATTTTGTTTTTACTATTTTTTGCTTTTGTCTTGATTTTCATGGAAATATATCTTTTTAATAACATTATGAAGTGTGTATTAGATCTACCACTATCTTCTGCTCTCTCTCTCTCTCTCATACATAAGCTCTTAATTTCTTGTTTGGGTTTCTTTCCTTCACTGTCATATAAGGCACGAATGAGATTATTCTACATTTTTCTTCTGTTGTGCCCTTTTTGCATTTATCAAGTGCCTTTTTATTACAGGATTAGGTCCCCTTTTGATTTTTGCTCCAGCAGTAAAAATTCCTCAAAAAATAGACTGACTTCTTGCCACTTACTCACCGGATTCACAACTTCACAACTTTACCATTAGTGTTTATCGTGTAGGGTATGAAACACTCAGTTGTACGTATATACAGTATGCGAAAAATGCTCTGTATGAATTGGTCCACAATTAACCCACCCCTTATATCTCCAGTCTAACTATAGAGTAGATCAAGTCTAACCTAGAGGGGTCAGCCTAGAGATTCCGGAAATGGTCCAGAGCGGGCAGATAAATTGAGGTCCACAGTAGGATTCCTCACCAAATTAGGTTAGGGCAATCTACCTTCACCTTTGTTAAGCTATGAGTTGATGCTGGGTCTTAGGCCACAATGTAGGCCTAACTTGTCTGACCCAGCTTAATTTAATGTGATTAATTTGCTGGGTTAAAAACACAATTAGTCACTTACTGTTAGTTATTAGAGAGTCTCTTTTCTCCTTGTGTTATTGTCGAGAGCGCACTTGCTGGTGGGGATCTTTTTCGTTGTCTGTTCTCGTCCCTTCCCCAGTTGCGTCCTCTCGCCCCGTTGTTCGTTTTCGTTCCCCTTTGTTCTCCTCTTCGCGGGGCTTTTTCCACCAGCGTAGTCTTGGTTTTTTCCTCGGTTGGTTGAGCGGTAATGTTTATCTATTACCGAGCACGCTCTTCTCACACAGTATATAAATACTAGTGTGGAGAATAACTCTGGTAAGCAACCAATTGGTTTCATCCACCCAGTTATTGACATAAAAGGAATTTAATAATTGTTAGATTAACTACCTACCTACTCAGTGAACCATTTTCGTTACCTCCCAACTACCCACTCATCAGTTTTCCATACAGTATATAAATATATTATACAATATATTTGTTTGTATAATTGGTGTGTGCCTTGGCTCAGTCTATAGGAGGAGAGTTCTAAAGGGTCTGCTGATTAGGTTCGGGTTGCCAGGAGCTTTACCTTCAGGACGACCTGGAAAGCGCTGTAGGTTCTGTGTCCTTGGTTGGGGTATTACAGAGTTCGCCCTAAGAACTCTCGGGCATCGAGATGTCGACGATGCTGTCAGTTGGTAAACTTTGTATAGGTGAATAATGAGGTGGCGAAAGCTCACATTCTTTATTAGCGAATCACTGATAGGATAATGAGATTTGCTTTAACGGTGATGAGTCTATGCACACCGCATTCTGGGGTACTTCAAATAACAAACTCCTCTCGGATGTGGCTCGAATCTTCCTTTTATAGAAGGACCTTGAGTCTAGCGGATGAGTATTGAGTATTGAGAACCATCATCACATGTCCATATAACGAGCACTCAAAGCTGGGCACAAACCGTTAATCCGTTAATCGTTAATTAACGAAGTTAACTTTTTCGTTAACGATTTAACTTTTAAGTTAACTTTGAAAATCATTATCGGACTAATTAACTTCCGTTACATTTAACTTCCGTTAACTCAAGTCCGTTAACCCAAAAAATTCATAAATAAACGTTTAAAAGTTTCTATTATTTTCAGTGCTGAGCAGGTGCGCAATTAATCCGCCACTGTTAATAGTGATGAACGAATTTCCACTTCCGCAGTGAAAAATCAGGCGATATATTTGTTTCCGTCGCCACAATTTGTGTCTTACCAAATATGGTAGTTATTTATGGCATTGGTTTGAGCAAAACATGGTCGACTGTAAAATCAGGCGGAAAGATTTGCCATTTGAGTTGAATGTTTCAACTTCTTTCAAGAAATATCACGAGCATTTTAAGGCACTTTCAATAATATATATGTAACAATTACAACAAATAACTACATTCGTTTCATTTGCAGTCTGTCTCTTGCGCAACATGTTTGTGCTAGTGAATATAATATTTAAAAATAATCGTTGTCAAGTAAGTCATGTATATTTATAATATGTCTGTGAGTACCTTATTAGTAGTCTCCTTGATGCATTTCAAGAACCATAAAACTGATCAGGTAAGATTTCAATTCTCATGTCACTTTGATGACATAAATTAAGTCAATTGATGTCTTACAATGGGAGCGTTTTCACCTTAACCCTTTATGTCCTGGCGGTACTTCTAGGTACCACATCTTTAAAATCTCTATAATTATTTTTCTACCCGGTTGATCTTGCCGGTACTTTCAAGTCCCAATGTGAATTAGTTTCTTTATGAGATAATAGATGGCGTTGAGAAGTAAATGTGAGCGTGTGGCGCCAGAGGCTGTTTACTCTTTAGTATCTCTGCTGTGAAGACCGAAGAAATTTCAGTTCAATTACTTCCCGAATATTCTGTGCAACAGTGGAGGCAGCAACAACGAGGAGGAGGAGGAGGATGACTTCTTCAGTGCTGTCATCCAGACAAAAGAGAGCAGCAGAAGCCACAGGTCACTCAAGGGCAAGGCCCAGAACTTGGTCAAGACCTGGCTGGAGACCAACTCCAAGGACTTGCTGACAGATGCTGCCTTCTTGGGTGAGCAAGTGTTGGTGGACTTGTTCATCAAGTTCAACACAACCATCCCCTCCAGTGCTGCAGTGGAGCGTTTGTTCTCTATGGGCAAGGACATCCTGAGGGCCAAGAGATCATCCCTGTCTGATGAAAACTTTGATATGCTAATTTTCATGAAGGGCAACATGCATCTCATGGACAAAATGGAGAACGAGAAGAAGAGGGAAAATTAAATTATATATATATATATATTGTGTTTTTCATTTTTTTTATAATAAAAGTTAACGTTAACGGTTTATCGGTAACTTCCGTTACATGTTTAACGAATTAACGGATTAACGGTTAACGAAGTTAACTTTTTGGTTAACGGATTAGCGGTTAACGAAGTTAACTTTTTGGTTAACGGTGCCCACCACTGCGAGCACTGTGTTCAGCAACTCGTGACGTTAGAAGGAGGGTCGTTTTATAATATATATACATATATTGAGTCTAAAAAAAAACATATTTGAGAGAACAATGAAACAAAAATAATGTTATAGCGTTCAATCTTCACTTAATCAAATAAAATAAAAGATTATTCTATTGAAATGAGTCGTTCACAATTATAAACAAAAAAAAATGTAGAGCTAGATGTTTTCGTGCCACGGCTTAGACGAACAATCTATCAGAATATGAAGGAATATATCTTTTATGTGATAAAAACAAAAATGAAATAAAGCTGACAAAAAGCAAATATCTTACATTTTTTAGTTTCTTCAAATGCTGAAAATATGTATCGAGATTAGCAAAAATGGGAATCTTAATTTGATGTGATTGACCAATGGACTTTTTGTATCTTATAAAATTAATATATAATGTATACCAAATTTATGCAAATTTCAATATTGGAATATATGAAAATATACGACGCAAAGGAGCAACGAAAAAATTAGGCCGAAATGTAGACTAAATGCTGATGGCCAAATTTCTCATTATTTTTTATATTATCTTTAAATTCATTTGTTTTATGCCGACGAAATGGATTTATTTCTTTGTTTTAACCTATGGGCAAAACATACGAGTATATATATTATATATATATATATATATATATATATATATATATATAATATATATATATATATAAGAATAGTTTTATGGTGTCGAAAATATATTTCAAATAAATTAAAATGAACCAGTATTTGAATATTTTGTGCCTAGTGTCAGGCTGTGGTTTCCTCATGTGATTTCCCTTAAGTGAAGCAGTCATTCAAATTTTGACTTTCAGTCTTGACTGAAAATGTAAATTTTGTAATATGAACAGATTTTGAAGGGCCTCAATTGTCTCCATTCATTTCGTGCGTAAAGGTAATAATTTTCTGACAGAATTAACTTCAACTCCATAATTCAGTTTTCCTTCGTTGTCAATGAAAATTGGTAAAAATATGTTTACAGTTTTAGCATTCATATTATATGGCCATTTTTGCTCTTTTTTATGACTGAAATTTAAATGTATACATCATAAATTCTTATATAGGTCATCTTACACACACACACACACATATATATATATATATATGTATGTGTGTGTGTGTATGTGTTGTGTGTGTGTGTGTGTGTGTGTAAGATGACCTGTATAAGAATTTATGATGTATACATTTAAATTTTAGTCCTAAAAAAGAATAAAAATGGCCATATAATATGAATGAGTTTGTTATTTGAAGTACCCAAGAATGCAGTGTGCATAGACTCATCACCGTTAAAGCAAATCTCATTATCGTATCAGTGATTCGTTAATAAACAATATGAGCTTTCGCCACCTCATTGTTCACCTATACAAAGTTTACCAACTGAGAGCATCGTCGACATTTCAATACCCGAGAGTTCTTAGGGCAAACAATGTAATACCCCAACCAAGGACACAGAACCCACAGCGGTTTCCAGGTCGTCCTGAAGGTAAAGCCCCTGGCAACCCGAACCTAATCAGCAGACCCTTTAGAACTCTCCTCCTATAGACTGAACCCAGGCACACACCAATTATACAAACAACCGTATTGTATAATATATTTATATACTGTATATACGTAATACGTATGTATTTAACATGATGGAGGACACTTTGAATAATTTCTGTAATAAATGATAAATATTTTCTTCACAAGGTGATTCCATTATTCTCGGTAAACCGACTTATGCCGCACCCTGTATATATATATATATATATATATATATATATATATATATATATATATATATATATATATATATATATATATATATATATACAGAGTGCGGCATAAGTCGGTTTACTGAGAATAATGGAATCACCTTGTGAAGAATAATATTTATCATTTACTACAGAAATTATAATTTCTGTAGTAAATGATAAATATTATTCTTCACAAGGTGCGGCATACAGGGTGAGGCATACAGGGTGCGGCATAAGTCGGTTTACCGAGAATAATGGAATCACCTTGTGAAGAAAATATTTATCATTTACTACAGAAATTATTCAAAGTGTCCTCCATCATGTTCAATACATACGTTGCATCTCTGAACAACTGAACAACAAATAGCGCAGCACAGTTTTTTGTTATTATTCAACGTCTCGAACTCTTGGCGTATCAAAGTCTTCGTGTGATCGAAGTCCCAAGGTTTCTGGCCGTAAACTCTATCTTTGAATATACCCCACATTGTGTATATATACATAGTAGATGATAAAAGGTTTATCTCTGCGAATATTATAAAATACAAGCTCTGCCTTCGCACAAGCCGCCTTCGGCGGCTCCCATGTACATCCGATACGATTTAAAATTGAATGGATAATAATAATTTTTTTTTTTTCACTTTTTCATGTAATTTTTTTATTGGTTGTAGATTTAAAATTATATTATATGAGGCCCTCATAGGAAGAAGTGGCTAAGCGACAAAAGTAAAAAAAACGCCATTACCCCATTACCCCACCCCTCTCCCAGTTACCCCCACCCCTCTCCCCATTACCCCCACCCCCACTCCCCCATTACCCCAACCACTCCCCCACTCCCCCACCCCTCTCCCCCACTCCCCCATTACCCCAACCACTCCCCCACTCCCCCACCCCTCTCCCCCACTCCCCCCACCCCTCTCCCCCATTACCCCCAACCACTCCCCGTTACCCCCATCCCTCTCCCCCATTACCCCCAACCACTCCCCCGTTACCCCTCCCCCATTACCCCAACCACTCCCCGTTACCCCCTCCCCCATTACCCCTACCCCCAGAAGGAAGGGGCTGGCACCTTGCAACAATTGATCAACATTGCAATTGCATATGCACTCGAACATTTTGCGGTCATACTACTTTGGGAACTAAATAGTGTGACACACTGACACATATACTATCACTGATATCGTTTTCACCTGAATTGTATCCTTTTATAGCCGGACGATGTGCAACTTTATTTATTTATTTATTTTTTTCATGTATTTTTTTATTGGTTGTTGAGCTATAGATTCCATTTCTTTACCGATTTTAAAGTGTGCTCAGTTTCCATAGCAACTGAAAACCATTCGGGAAGGAAATATTTGTTCTTCTTTTCTTCAACTTTGTGTATAACGAAAGCCATAGTACCAACTTTAAATCTAGAGTTCAGTGATATGAGGTACTTTAGCTGTAATAATTTCTAAATACCTGTAATTTGATGTATTATGTCAGAAAATTTTTAATTATAATAAGACACTCGAATATTTACGTAGATATTATGAATTTGCAGAAATAATTTAAGTAACTTTGATGAATACTTATACTGCACCCACTTCAGAAGCAAAAGGTATGAATTTCGTCCGCAAGAAAACTATAGAAAGGAACCTTTTTACCGCATCTTTTGTTTCTTGCTCTATTATTTAAAATATGTTTTTCTCAGACGCTTCTTTCAGTTGAATATAATAACATTTTAATAATTATTATGTTAAAAAATTTCAGATTACAGACGTGCAATAAACTATTAAGACGAGATAATCTCTGAGCGCAGAGTTCATAATAGTTAATAATAGTGGACAATTTTTTTTGTTTTATTTTAAAAAAATAAAATGGTTAATAAATTTCAAATAGCCTTTTATGCCTTGAATACGTGGTTTTAGTAAATAGAAATTGTAAATACAGTAAATCTATAAATAATACGAGTTAGTTAAACATGGGACTAGTTCGTGTAGTGTATAGACTCATTAGATATTTAAATATTTGGCCGATTGATTATAACTTATTAGCCGAAATCCATATTGGGCTCCAAATAAATCTAATCTAACCTAACCTACCCAACCTAACTTACAAAAAACACTTACATGCGATTGTATGCTTTGTTGGGCGATTTATTTGGAGCCCAATATGGATTTCGGTTACTATAATTAATCGCCCAAATATCTAAATATCTAATGACTATACGCTACATGAACTAGTCCCATGTTTAGCATGGGAAAGCAAAAATAGCAAAAATTCTCAGATAATTACTCTAGCCTAACCTACAAAAAACCACTTACATGTGGTTGTTTGGTATATTTAAAGTCTAATAAGCAATTTATTCTTTTTTTTAAATAAAACAAAAAAGTTGTCCACTATTGTTAATCTTAGATTAATCTATGTTACTTATGTTTTATCCGTTGCAACGGTAGAGATCGTATGACAGAAGGGACCTACAACTGAACCGGGATTCAGCACCAAGGATGGGTACAGAATCGAAAAACAGTACATTGGTCTCCCATTCAACCACTTATCAGACCCATTATCGCTTCACTTCGCTGATGCCACTGAAAGTGGTTTGGAGATGTGGGTAAGCCATCTATGCTTCCCACTTTAAAATATACCGATACATTTATCATATAATCTGGACACAGAAGATGGTCCGTCCCCAATCCAACTAGTGAACAAATCCAATGTCGTTTAACTTCGCTGGTCAATGGGAAGTGGTATTACGACTGCAGCCACGACGTAGCCCAAATGATTATATTATAGGTCCCCTCTGTCATATGACCTTTACGACTTTTAATATACTTCAGTTCAGAAGCTAAAGATGAACCAGTATTAAGTTTTGTTTTCTTAAGTAAATCTCTAATTGATGCAGGGTGAGATACATCATTTCCATTATGTTATGTCTGCTCAGCATCCGTACCCTGCGTTTAAGCATCGTAGCGGCATGTTTTGTTATGGAGCCTGCGTTATTTTTTACCAAGCCGTCACAAAATATCAAAGATAGTTTTACACTTGCATTTGACAGCCGACGAGGATTAACCAGGTTTAGAGTACCTTACAGATATCAGCTACCTCTATATTCTTTACCGGAAATTTTGGCAAAATTTGCTGGTCTGTGTTTACCTGATTTTGATCAGTTATTTTTTGCAGTGTGGAATTCACATCTCCGATTTGTTGGAAAGCCTCATTAAAAGAGTTTATTATTGTATCAAAAATTCGATTTAAAACTCTTCAAAAACTTTTTTAGAATCAGTCCTCTCATCATTTCCCCCATACGATTACTCGAAATTACGACGGATTCTTCTTTTTCTTTGCACAGGAAACTTCGTTTGATTCCTAATTCTGTGGCTTATTGCTACGATACGATGAAACTTATTAAAGTTCCCTCCATTACCTAAGCCAAACTGTTTTGCTGATTAAATCTGGCGAATTTTCCTGGAATAAAACCTCGCACCAAGTCACCGGAACAATAATAAATCTGAATGATATCAGAGTTCAAACAAACTTTAAACCCCTGCAGCACCAACTGCATCATTATTAGATTATTAATTGAATCTCTAATCTCTAACAGCTATGTATTCTGGTCCTGGCTGTTGTCTGCCAGAAGAGACTGAACTATCGTTTGAGCATATTGTAGAATCCAGGATTACCGATTGTAACTGCAGCTGCTGCAGGCTCATGAACTGAAATCCTTGCTGTTGCCGTTATTGTAACTGGCTCAAATGTCTAAGAAGTTTTTATGGTTAGGAATTTCTCCATCGATCCACGCTTCCGTTTCGTTTTGTTTTTTTTCCTCTCCTGGACTCGTACATTCTACCCATGTCACTTTTTTTCGACTTTACATTATTCAGGACTCAGAAAGCGCACGATATGAGGCGACTTGACAGCGCAAAACATTTCTGAACAACGAATACATGCCAGCATCCAGTCTGATGCCGAAATAACGCTCAAGTGTAGCATGATTTTTAATTTGGCGGGAAGAAAAGTGCTTCATTCCTTGTCTTGAGATAAATGCTCTATTTTTTTTTTTATTGTCTTTGGGGTTGTAGCTATCATTTTCCATGTTTATTTTTGTATTTCAAGTATGGAAGTGATCTTGCACTATATACAGGGTGTTTTACAACTGGTCTGCCATACTTTGGGGGGTAATATCGAGTAAAAAAGTTAATACAACATCGGTGCTATTTCCAATCATTTCTGGGTGTTCTCGTATGTAAGCAGCGGCATCCATAATCCGACGCAAGAGTTCCTCTCTCGTTTGTACTTTAGTCTTGTATAAAAAGAAATCTAACGGGGTTAGGTCCGGAGATCTCGGGGGCCACGATATTGGACCAGCACGACCAATCCAACAATTCCTGTACCGCTGATTAAGTAATCCGTAACATGATGACCAAAATGTGGTGGCGCCCCATCGTACTGAAAGAACATCCTGCGCCTTGTCTCCAAGGGCACGTCCTCCATCAAAAGCGGCAATTCGTTCGTCAGGAAGTTCAGTTAATCGTTGTTCCAAAACGAACGATCCAATCAGCTGATCTCCAATTACACCGCACCAAACATTCACCGAGAATCGATGTTGAAAGTTTCCTTCAACGATACCGTGGGGATTATCGGGCGGACCACACGTGGGAATTTCGTCTATTGTTAATTCCATCCCGAATGAATTATGCTCTATCACTAAACAGTATGCGATTAAGAATTTGGCCTTGCATAACCATCCACTGCCAAAATTTAACACGTTTATCGTAATCATCCGGTTGAAGAGCTTGCACATGTTGCAAATGATAGGGATACAAACCCTCATCATGTATGGTTCGCCATACACGCGATGCGGATTCACCAATTCGTCTAGAAAGCCTTCGAATACTGGTAGTTGGGCTATGTTGTACTAGGTCCAGTATGCGCTCCTCCACAGCAACGGGCCGTCGTGCTACATGTTCTTGGTTACGTTGAACAATTGTACCTGTTTCCCTTAATCTCTGGTGTGTGTCACTAAACACTTGCCTGTTCGGTATTCAACGGATGGGAAAATGTCTTCAATATTCCTCAACTGCCGCTCTGCTGTTACCATCACAGAATCCATAAATGAAATGCTACCACCAGTGCTGCCATCTATCGAATTACACACAAGTAGGGATTTGTTGTTTACACATCTTAAAACGTCCGTAGCTCCGCAACGGTTAGAAATAGCACCTATGTTGTATTAACTTTTTTATTCGATATCACCCGCGAAAGTATGGTAGACTGATTGTGAAACATCCTGTAAAACATATATATATATATATACCGTGTATATATATATATATATATATATATATATGAAAATTATTTCACGAAAGTAACACGTGAAAAATATTTATGATAAAAGAACCACGAAGGAAAGGAAACACAGAATGGTGCTCAAGCGCTTTCGTCTAATGACATCTTCAGGAACACTGAGTTCCTGAGGATGTAATCATATATATATATATTAGGGATGCAACGGATAGCGCTTTTACCCGGGGATGATCCCGGGTTCGATTCCTGGGAGGTACCTCATTTTTCATTTGCTCGTTCTCCCTCCTCATCTTGTGGGGAACACTCTTCTACACAAGCGTCGTTCTTTACATTAATATACAGGGCGTCCCAAAAAAATGTATACACACTTTAACAGCTGATAGCTCAATTGATGTTTCTTTCTTTCCAAGTTAAACCCATTAGAATTAATAATGGCAGTCAGACTAAGCTTTGAACAAAGGAAATTCATTCTAAAATGCTACTGGAAGTGTGAAAACGCAGTTGAAGTGCAAAGACAGTTTAGGAGGGAGTTTCAAACAGATCCACCAACGCGACTTACCATCACTCGAATTAGAGATAAGTTTGAAGCCGATGGAACTGTTCAGAATGTCCACAAGAAGCGTTCCGGAAGACCACGGACATCGACAAGCCCCACAAAGCAAGAAAGAGTACTGGAAACGTATCACCAAAGTCCAAGAAAATCTGTGCGGCAAGCGAGTCGTGAGGTAGGAATTTCAGAATCGTCTGTCCAACGCATTTTGAAGCGCTGTCAATGGAAAAGTTACATTCCAAGATTAGTCCATGCTATTAATGAAGATGATCCGGACCGAAGAGTGGAGTATTGCGAGTGGTACTTGGCACGATGTGGATGTGGATTGGACGAAGGGGTTTCGTAGAATACCTCCGCGTTCACCAGACCTCACACCACTAGACTTTTTTTATGGGG
Source organism: Bathynomus jamesi (assembly GCA_023014485.1). Lineage (NCBI taxonomy): Eukaryota > Metazoa > Arthropoda > Malacostraca > Isopoda > Cirolanidae > Bathynomus > Bathynomus jamesi. The sequence goes on along the minus strand of JAJOZX010001477.1, from coordinate 719,411 downwards.
ATACTTAAAAGACAAAGTCTACGCTATAAAACCTGCAACAGTCGCTGAATTGAGAGCAGCCATTGAACGAGAATGCACACAAATACCAAACGAAATGTTTCGTGATGTTTGCGATTCCATTGCTTCGCGTTATCAGCAGTGCCTGGACCAGAACGGACGTCAGTTTGAAAACAGGCGTTGACAAAACAATTAAATAATGTCTGTAGATTCTATTACATTTTGAAAATGAAATGTATTTTAATAAACACTGCCTTTATAAGTATTTAAAGTGTGTATACATTTTTTTGGGACGCCCTGTATATATTTTATGTGCATGTCCGACAGTAACTAAGCATAAGTTGTGGTGTAGTAATTTTTTTGCGAGGTAACACTTTCGGTACCTTGGAACAATAAAATTATATTAAAAAACTCTAAAAAAAGATGTTAATCCTGATTAGGTTAGGTTAGATAACATTACTTTATGTTAGTTTAGTTAGTACCTCACTATTTAGGGACTTAACAGAAAATCCCCTTCGAGGCCGCAGTTGCGTCCGGAACACTTATTACGCCCTTCTTGGTTAGAAGGTACTAAAGTTAGGTTGGGTTGGGTTATGTTAAGTTAATTAATTTTGTAGATATATGCATTTATATATAAGTCGCTGCTTTGCTTATGGAGAAGTGTGTGTGTGTGTGTGTGTGTGTGTGTGTGTGTGTGTGTTAGCTAAGATCAAAATACTAAACAAGCCCTTAATTTTTAGAAGGTGATAGACGAAACGATAACGATAAGATTTTCTTGAAAGCATACAACCAGGACCCACATGGGGTAAAAATATTGGCAAGCGCGATCCTCGGACATTTGACCAACTTATGGTAAATACGACTTTCGTTTGATATTCACTTCATCTATTTCCCATTTTTGCAAAAACTTCTTTTTTACAATTTCTCACAATAAATTCATGAAGTGTTAATTAAATGTTAAAACAACTTAGGTAAGTCCTTGCGAGTATCTTCCGTAAACCTTTCATCAATTCTTATTCAATGAATTTATCATATTTTCGACGGCTTTAGTCGTTTTAACTATTATAGATTCACCAGACTTTTGCAACATTTAAATCAATCTTTTCTTAAGGTTCTGATACCTCAACTTTAATATAACGCGTAAATTAATCAGATTCCTTCTTAACTCACTACATCGCAGACTTCATTCAGGTATTTTAAAGATTTTATATTCTATTTTCTCCCGTTCAGCACGGGTGAATATACAAACTGCCCCTTTCTTTCTTCATTTTTTCATGATGTACTTAAGCATGTAAAAAGTGCTTGAAAAAACTTTTCTTCTACCGGAATACTGCACTGTAATAAAAGTTTTTTAAATAACTTTTCTAGAAAGCAATTTGGATTTCGAACTTACGTGGTGAATATAAGAAATCGTAATTTACAAAGGAAAGTTTTCTATATTAAAAAAATTCATCCTTAATTGTTGTTTGGTCCGTTTCTCTTTTCATAGAATAAATTGAATTTTAATGCGCATTAACATCATTCTACGTAAAATAGAATGTAATTAATACTCTGTGTAAACACATTCTTTTACGAGAATTTTTTTTTATTTTCCTTACGGTCGTTATATACCAGGTGTCCCCAAAAATGTCCCTATTCCTAAATAAATGTTCTAGGCTGAAAAAAGGAATCTAAATGCAAAGATAAACGCAATAGGTACGTAAAACATAGGAGTTTATTAACCTTAATTAAACAGCATGTTCAGTGTAATCGCCTTTTTTCTAATACAATATTCAACCCTACACAAATGTTTAACATAATTTTTGGAAACAGCTCAGCTGAGATGTTGTTGATTACCTCATAGACTTTCGTCTTTAAGTCTTCGAGTGTCTTAGGTTTGGTAGAATACATCCTGTCTTTTATGTAATCCCACAAAAAAAGGCATGGGGTGTGAGATCAGGCGAGTATGGGGGTCATTCCAATGGCTCATAAAGGGAGATTAGACGCCCGGAAAAATGCTTCCTCAAAGAGTTGCGAGTTTCACAAGCAGTGTGTGGAGGTGCTCCATCCTTCTGAAACCACCGTGAATCTGGAGTAATGCAGTTATTTCTTTTACGGGACAAACTAATTAGTTATGCTAAGTATGATAGAAATCTTGTAACATCTGACGATCAGTGGTGGGCACCGTTAACCAAAAAGTTAACTTCGATAACGATAATCCGTTAACCCAATTTTTAACTCCGATAACGATAATCCGATAATTTTACTACAAAGTTAACGGAAGTTAACGATAATCCGTTAACGATAACTATTTCTTTACTAACTTTTAAAAAAATCAAGGAAAAAAGCTTTAAAACCCATAGAAAATGTTTATTTATGCAAAATCCAACAATAAATAGGTATTTAACTGTATTTTTATCAAGTTTTGCAACTTTTTTGCTTAATAACTTTTTTTTTATTTTTAATAAAAAATGTACTGATTACATGTTTTGAAACCCTTGTAACCACTAACCATTAACTAAATTTTAATTTACCAGAGAATTATTATGGCGGGAACTGAAAGGTAAAATTAAATTTTAGGCACATTTATTAAAGACTATGACACAATGTGCTGGTTGCCCTTCAGAAAGACCAACTTCTCAAAGTTAGGCCCAACTGCCAGTCTTGACCTCTTGGGCCTCAGGATGTCCTTGCCGAGAGAGAAGAGCCGTTCCACTGCGGCAGAGGACTGAATAGCTAAGGATGGGTGGGCCCTCTTGAAGTGTGACTTCAAATTACTAAGGCTGCTGACATGGCCTTTAACAATTTTCTTGGTCGGGAGGCATTTTTGGCACTCAAAATAGAGTATTTTGTTGTTGTGCTTGTCCTGACGGCTAAGCTTGAAGTAGCGCTCCAGGTGGGGCCACGGGTTTTGGAAAGGCTTCTGGTCAGACTGAGACTCAGAAGTGCCTGAGACAGAGGCGATCTCAATGTCGAGAACTTCTTCTTGGTGCTCCATGGTTGAAGTTTAAAAGTTGTAGAGAATGCTTGGTAAGAGAGAACTGAACGCTGTCTAGTTGACGATAATACAGAAGAACCTAAAAAAAGTAAAATATCATCGTATAAAATATGTAACTAAACTAATAAAATATTAATTCAAACAAAATAGCAAAATTAATTCAAAATAATATTAATTATAATAATAATATAATATATAATATACAGGGTGTTTCTAAAGTAACCATCTATTTTGGTGAAATAGGGGGATTTTAAACAATTGTTATATTGGCATAATGGTATGTGCATTGTTATACAAAATTCATGTATTTATAATATTTCAATTGCTTTACACGATTTTTTGTTAATTATTTTATTTATTTTCAGACCCATATCATTGATGATGAATGTGCAAGAACGGGTTTATGTAGTAACATGCAGGATAAAAGGCATGAAGTGCAATGAAATTAGAAAAAGTTTGAGAGAAGGTTTCGTAAAACAGGCCCTAGAGACCAGGCTATTCGCGAATTAGAAACAAATTTATGAGGACTGGATCTGTGCACGACGAGCGTAGATCTGGACGGCCAAGAAGATCTCACGAAAGAATCGAATCTGTTCAAGAAGCATTCGAAGAGGATCCACAATTATCGATTCGGAGGGCATCCCACAGATTAGAAATTCCACAAACAACGGTTTACAGAATTCTACGTTATGATTTAAAGAAAAAGCCATACCACATTCAAGTGTTCCACAACTTACAAGAAGAAGATTATCTACGAAGAGCAACAATGTGTGCCGAGCTTACAAATATATATATAATATTTGGAAGAGTGAGGTCCATGGTGTAATGGTATCGCGTCTGACCGGCAATCGGAAGATCCCGGGTTCGATTCCCAGGTGGTTACCTCATTTTTTCATTTGTTCCGTTCTCTCTCTCTCGTCTTGCGCGGAATATCTCCTATACAAGCGTCGTTCTTTACGTTATTTATACTGCGTGTTCTTTGCAGTTGAATGTATATAATGTTACGGCATGCGGGAGGTGCCCCCTTGGGGCATTGGTTTCTGCGAGTATGTAGAAGAATTACGGCATTTGGAAGAGTGAGTGGTCCATGTAATGGTATCGCGTCTGACCGGCAATCGGAAGATCCCGGGTTCGATTCCCAGGTGGTTACCTCATTTTTTCATTTGTTCCGTTCTCTCTCTCTCTCTCGTCTTGCGCGGAATATCTCCTATACAAGCGTCGTTCTTTACGATATATATATATATATATATATATATATATATTCATGTTTTAAAGGTTTTTTTTTTATAATTCATATTATTTCGCAAAATAGATGGTTACTTTAGAAACACCCTGTATAATATTACGTTATATAAAATATTTTATTTTACTTAACCTTTTTCTGTGAATTTTCAATAGAAGTAATTTTTCTCTATGTAATTATTTTATCTAGAAAATATTTTATCTATGAATTATTTAGTCGATAAAATAAAAATACTTTGTCCATGAATTATTTTGTCTATAAAATATTTTGTCTATGTAATATACGCAATTGTTATTTAATTCGACGACAATATTACAATCAGTGAATAAAAACTATTATTCAAATTTTACATACTATATATACTTTTTTAGAGATTTACTAACGCAGTGTAAAAATACTTATTCATTAGTCATTACTATAAATTAATTTTTCTCAACCGTACATTTTACCATACGTATCTCCATACGTATTAATATATATATATTATTATAGGACTTTTACTAACGTTAAAAGAACCTTCTTACCTTCAATAAAAAGCGCACAACCTCCCCTTGCGAGATCTGGAAGCAGACTGAAGTTATGGCGGTTTGAATTCATTCGCGGAGCGGTGATCTTCCGTGAATGACTCCTCGCAGTTAACGTGTTAACGGACTTTAACAGACTAAATATCGAGTTATCGGAAGTTAACTGGTCCGATAACGATAAATGGAAATTAACTTCCGTTAATGGTCCGTTAAAAAAAGTTAACTTCGTTAATTAACTGTTATCGGATTAACGCTTTAGTGCCCAACACTGCTGACGATATGAATTTTGCGTTATCGTTAGTGCTTTTCCAGTGGCATTCTCAAAGAAGTAGGAACTTACTCCATCATACCACCCAACAACGACACAAATGTTGAGTTTAGCAACACTACGTGGAAGCTCTATTGCAGCGTTAGCATGACTTCCCTAGTAGCGAAAGTTTGTTTATTAATCTCCGTAGACAGATGTATATAACACTCGTCAGTGAAGTGGATGTGTTTCAAAAACTCAGGATCTTCTTTTAGCTTTGGTAGCATCCATGTTGCGAATTCCATTCGTTTTTGTTTTTGAACATTAGTCAGTGAAGCTTGTGAATGAATTTTGTAAGGAAAAAGGCTTAAATTGGTACGAAGTATACGATACATAGATATCGTGAAATACCTACTTCTACTGACAAACGTCGAATTGACTTCTGCGGACTGCGCGCAATAATTTCATGAACCATATTTACGGTACGTATTGCACAGTTCTTGTGGATCGTCGCCTACCACTATTACCCTTATGGTGGTTGCTTACATTTCTTTTTGTTTGAAATTTCCTAACACTTCGTGATACTGTCTTTCTGTCTGGTGGATCTCTGCATCCATATTTTCTGTAAAAGTTCCTCTGCACCTGTATCACAGAATTTGTCACGTGAAACCACTCAACGAACTTGATTTTCTGTTCCAGCTGCAAACGCGACATCACTGTTTGAGGGTTCAGCGTTGTTCCGTGTAGACTAGGTCCTTAAAGAGGCTTAGTCAAGAATTAGCTTTCCTTAAAGACTATAGATAGACTAGTAATTTTGTAATTTCTAAGTTATTGCTTTAAGCATGAAATGGTGAAAGAGGGCTTTTAATATACAATATTTATTAGTTATTAAGTAATGAAAGATTAGAAATGTATTGGTATATGCATATAGTTATATGCGGAATAATAACCCCAATCTGTTACTTTTCTGAAGAAGATAACCCAATAATAAAACACATCCATTATAGACTAACGGGCAACTAAAAATAGGGGCATTTTTTCATTCTTTCCAGAAAACATCTTGATAACATTAGGTTTTCCTAGTTTTTCATACCAGATAATTCAACGACGAGATGAGCAACTATCTTTCAGGAAGATACATGTCACATTTAAGGGCAAGTCATCCAAAAACAAGCTTTTTCCGAACGGGGTCCCTTAAGGCTCTGTTCTCTCACCAACACTGTTCAACTTATACATGCAGGACATTCCAACACCCATAGATAACAAGCTTACCTTATCATCATATGCAGATGACATCACACTAACATCCACCCACAACACATCGACACCACTACAAATAACCTACAAACATACATAAACAGTATACAAGACTGGCTCACATACAATAGACTCAAAGTAGCGCCCACAAAATCAACCATCACCTTGCTAACAAGCAACACAAAAAAACACCAGATAACTCCACAACTTACACTAAACAACACCAACATTCCACACACTCACAGGACTAAAATACTTGGGGTCACATACACACATCATTATCTTTTGCAAACCACATTCAGGACATTAAAAACAAATGTACGTCAAGACTTAACACGCTTAGGGTACTAACAGGCACAAACTTTGGACACCAGCACGAAATAACACCACTCATATACAAACAATATATTCGCTCAGTTATGGACTACGCTAGCTCATGCTGGGCACCCATTATCTCAAACACACACATAAACACCTTACAGACAATACAAAACAACGCACTTCGTATCATTACAGGATGTACTCAAACAACACCAATAGAACACCTGCACACAGAAACAAAAATACTGAAAATTAGGGAACATTTAAACATGAGGGGAACACAATTCATGGCAGCAGCGACAACTAAACCACAACACCCTTGCCACTACATGTACAATCATGCACCAACACCTCGCACCATTAAGGTAACACCAGAGAGATATTATAACCGAATACTTCATTCCATACCACGCCCTCCAGACATCACACAGTACAGAAAACACACACACACACACACACACACACACACACACCTAACCCACAAAGCACTGACACGACTCGGTCCGAATGCGGTCCTAGTTGCAAAGCCGCCACCCATTGACAGGTCAGAGACCAGCCTGAGTAGATCGGATCGAGTTAACTTAGTACGATTCCGATGTGGACATGACCCCAACTTACAGACATATAAACACAGACTATTGTCCTGCAGCGGTGCACCTGAGGTGTGTTTTAGAGTACATACAATGTTTTATTGTTGATTCTGGTAGGGTAGGCCCTCCAGATCATGAAACCAATTGATGCCACTTTGTAACCCTTGGGGAAATTTTTTTATGAGCATAAATCCAAAATGGCCGCTGCCGAAATGGCGTTTTTTTGTAAATATGGCCAAATAGTAACTTATGAATGTTCAGTGAGGGGATAAATGAGTATATAGCATGGAAATATCTATCCATGGTCTACCCATGATGGTTTAGACTAATTTATAATGTTATATGGGGTTAAAAAAATAATAAACCAAAATACCACTTATATTTAGATGAACACATAACTCAGTAATCAGGTACACACACACACACACACACACACACACACACACACACACACACACACACACACACACACACAGTTGAGGTACATGAACAGTTCTACAATGACTAGCCACATGGAGTTAATATGCCTGTTTTGGTTTACTCATCTGTTTCATCAACTCTGTTGTATCTTGTTTTCGTTGCAACATTCTTGCAAGCCATGACATCCACAGAACATAGAACATGACAATTTTGCAGCAGAGCAGCTGCACCTTGTGGTAGCGCATGGACGTGTAGAAGAACAGCCACATCGTATCATCTTTAGAACTTCCACGGGAGCTGATGATACATCTGGTGATAAGGGTACAGGAGATAATACACCAGATGCTGTGTCTTGAGACCATCCATAATGAATGGGTTCCAATGAGGGCGAGTCTGGAAGTAACGCGGATCTCCAGATGGCTGTCTGGTAATGAGCACGATAGATATGCTCTTCGAAGGCTTCGGATGTTGGTGGGAGTGACTTCAACTCAGGAGCTGATGTGAGTTTTGGGTTTGACATCTTCGAAAACCATACCTTGTACCTAACATCAGATAGTTCATTGCATTCTTTGAAACCATAGCAGGCAGTAATAAAGGTGGTAGCCTCAGCGATCACGTCTGGCATCTGTGAATCAATAACCCCTAACTTAGACAGAGAGTAGTGATTCTTCAACATTTTGACAGTTTTTCCTTTGCCTGTACCCCATAGAGATGAAACAGAATCGCAGCCAGATAAAACATGTGCAGGGAGAACCTGAGAGATGTATTCAGCATGTTCACGGACTGTGGATTGGATGTCAACAGAGGATCGGCCTTGACTAGTGACAACCATGATTAATGCACAATCAAGATCTTGTGAATGGTAGAAATGAAGTAAGAGTACGAAGACATCAGTGTCATCAGAAACTACTCTGATGCTTCGTTTTCCATGAGTGGCTGCAAAGACCATCTGCTGTGCAATTATCACATCAGCTTCTTTGTGGGTAGTTCTCATATCCATTCGTTTCACAACGCGAGATTCATGTAATTCCACTGGTTCAGCATCGGGCCCAGTTATGATTAGCTGTGATGAAGCAAGAGGCAGGAAGTCTGAGTGCTCTGAGGTTGGTACATATCAGCTGGATAAGTTGTACTTTATTGCTTATGTTGTCTACTGGCTTCCTTTCCTGCTCTGGCACAACGTGTCGCGGATTTGATACTGTCAGTGTTGTATCGATCAAAGATCAGGTAAGTGTCACACATCTTCATTTTCTGAATGATGTAGGTTATGAAGGATTTGATGAAATCTTCACCCATAAAATGGCGCAACCATCAAGAATGATAGCATCGGGAGTAGGATACTGTCGATCAGAAAGCTCAACTTGCAGGTTCTTCTTCAAGACGGACTTAGATTTGACAATGTGCATATCGTCATTATCTTCAAACATGGATGTTGGAATTGGTGAGAGCTCGTACTTCAGAACCTTCTCCAGGTTGATGTTTCGTACTTTCTGGAGACCTAGGACTCTTGAGTATATTAATGTCGTGTCATATACTGGTGTCTCTGCTACTTTAATCTGTCGTCGCATTTCAGACATTGTAACCACACCTTTCTTCAGGCTGTCATGGAATCCTTCAGGCCACTGAGATTCATATGCCTCCATCTGATCTAGACCAATGGATACTGATTCATCAACGTTAACTGAAGCTGGAGATAACTGTCCAGTTACGATGTTCACCAGGCCATCAGGAAGATTATCTGGGTCAAGCCGATCCATATAACTAGTCAGGTGATTTTGTAGCTTTGCCCTTTCTGCAGAATTAGATTTTATCCGGGATGACATCTCTTCTTTGTGGATGGTTACAGTTATCTGTTGATTTCCCTCTCTCATGGCAGCTATGTCTCTCTCTTCAGTGTACCACATAGATGAAGTCCTAGTGCCCAACGCTTCACAGTTGATGGCTTCAAAGTGATCCCAATGATCCCTAACGTGACGCATTACACGTTGGCCTTTCAAGAACTGATCGAGGACTGGCCTTGGCAGTCGTTCCATGGACCGGAGATAGAACAGGCAGTACCTGGAATACAAACATATATTATCCACCATCAGTACCATCACCAAATTAGAATACGAAAATAGTATAGCCTAATAATATATGACCATCACCAAGATTTTCATATCGTTAGAAAAGATTGAAAACTAATGCATTTACTAACCTTGCATAGTTACAATGTCAAGCAGCAAAGAAGTGCGGTATCATCAGTTCAACAGCTAGCAGGTGTAGAGGCCAGTCACCTTCCCTCTCTGCCCTTGTAAACATCATAATGATGAAGTTTGGCTTGATAAGGTTTTGGACCCAGAGCTTGGTTGTTCGGTTCATCTGAGATCGAGATTCAAGTATTGCCATGAGCTCATCAAAGCTTGGAGCACCATACTTCTACCATACTTCAGCAACTACTTGAACCATACCTCCACCAGGTGACAGGCCCATGTGTTCTTGGCTCTTGGAAGCTGCACTGGCTGCAGATGCACGAAATCGGAGCACCTCATCATATGAAGAGGAAACACAAAATCATATAATAGTTCAATGATCGATCTGTCTCTAACAGCTATGCCCAAAGCAGTTTGTAGTGCTGTAGGACTTCTGTTAACGACACCAGTAACCATGTTCCCAATCATTGCTGCCTCCAGAGAAGAGTTGAACTTGTCAGATACTAAAGACAGCAGATGTAGAAGAGTGGGACTAGCATCATTACTGATATCCTCAATGTCCAGCCTTGTTTTGTAACGAGACTTGTCCTGCTTCAAAGATTTGGATTCATCTGCTATGCGTTTAGCTACTTTACACACGGCAGCTTCATCATCATCATCATCGTTATCAGACACCAATTTCAGGAGACTTGTTGATGCCTTGCTCCGGAAAACTATAAGGCTTGCAACTCCTCGACCTGACAATATCAATAATCTCTCTCCAAAGTGGTCAGATAAGCATTTGATCAATTGTCTCCGGCTATATTGATCACCTCCGTAGCGATGATATAATTCATGGACTTCAACAGAGTTCCAGATTCTGGATTGATCGTCAGTGAGATAATTTACAACATATTGAAAGGGTTCATCTGCCTTTTCATTTGGTGTTTTTGATGTTGATGCCTGAATGTTTCTGTATCTTCTGAAGAAAGACATACAGCCCTTGTGATATTGTCCATCTGCTGCATATAAATCACGCAAGGCACCTTCAATTCTCAAGCTTACCTCACTGGCCCACTCGTCATTTCTCAGATGGCAAGCGTTCAATATTACATCTTTGAAGCTTTTCTGGTTGGCACCTCGATCAGCAGTTCCACACTGAACAACCCTTTTCCAACGTTCGGGATGACGGGGATCTGGAGCAGAAGAACATTTTTCTCTACATATCAGGCAATTTTCTTTGAAGTTGAAAGGAGGTTCAGTGGAACGACGAGTCCTTTTAGTGGCAGGTTCCTCTGAAGTCTTTTTCTGTCGGGCCAAGTAGCGATCTATATGTGTGTTTGATGTATAAGTAGATGCACAATTTCTGTGGACATATAGGTTTGTGGAAGAATGTTCTAATAAAGTCTCTAATTTCACATGCAACCCATCACCTCTACATTTACTAGCAGCTAAAATACTTGTAAGTCGTTCTTGGCTAGCAGGCATCAAAGGGTTTTTGTTTGTTTTACAGTTTATATGGTTACGGAGAAGGCATGCAGGTGATGATTCTGCCATTGTTAACCATAACCTGTAAAGAGAAAAGAAATACACATATAGTATCATGCTTGAATAGTATTGAGGGGGATTCACATGCTTTATAGCTGCAAAGATTGTTTCTAAAATAGTAGCTTATATACAGACGTTCAAGTAGTATTAGCAAATAAGTGAGAAATGGTTCATTTTACTGCTTCACACTGGATAGATCATAATTGTATAGCTACCAACTAATTATTTAACCTCGAAAATGTGCAGTTTAACGCCAAAAGCAAGTCTCTACGACTATTTTTAGAGAAAATATCGCAATAATTTAGTTTCGGTGTTGGCCATTTTGGATTTTTGCCCATGAAATTTCAACCCAATGACTAAAAAGTGATATCTATTGATTTCATGACCTAACAAGATATACTATGCGTGGTATCTACGGATTTATTCCCACTTTTTATTTTGTTAAGTTACTTTTTAGCCATGTTTAGAGAAAAAAATGCGTTTTCGGTGGCGGCCATTTTGAATTTTTGCTCATAAAAGAATTTCCCCTGGGGTTAGAAAGTGACATCAATTGGTTTCATGATCTGGAGAGCCTACCCTACCAGAATCAACAATAAAACATTGTATGTACTCTAAAACACACCTCAGGTATATATCACCACTCTGCTGCGGGACTACTAGACAACTCTACAGACGACACCTGCCACCTGTGCCAGGACACACCACAAACAATTGAACACATTATGACAGACTGTACCGCTCTAGCACAACATAGAACACAACACATCACTAGTGCGCTGAACCTCTGGTCCACTCCGGAGAGGGTGATCGGTTACCTGCGTGCCGCCGGTTGCTCGATCAGGGTGGGCTGATCGGCTAACCAACAACAACAACGACGAGATTGTTTTCCGAAATTTATTCTGAATACGATACTACATTTCATTGTAACGATTTCACCTTATTTAGCAAACAAAACTGGAACTAACCCAGTGTGCGGTATTTTTGCAGATTTTACAAATTTTCCATTAACATAATTCAGAGTGCATTTTCTCTTTAAATAAAATGAAAAATAAATCTAAATACCGAGTCATTATTTCCCTAAAATCCGACAAACGTAATGTTCTACTGAAAAGATAATGTTATTTTGGAAAAATGAGCTTCACCTGACATTGTACAAAACATTTCTACCTTTCTAAAAAAGTTTTTAATAACATTCAAAATCATACTTTTCCGTTTAAAGTGACAATTTAATCCTATAGCATAACAATGAGTTCATAATTTCTTAACAAACAGTGAACACGATACAAACATTTCACTGTAAAAATTTCATTTTACATAGAAAAATATTTCGAAACACCATGAGAAGCACTTAATGTTCTGTCTAAATATAAAAAAGTTTACAATAAAATTATTGATTTTCGTCGTCTGTTGAGGAATGAACTTTAGATCAATTCAGCATGTCACATTCGCGCGCATTATCTAGTATTCATACGTTGTAGGAATACGTTTGGGATGGAGTTTAAAAAAAAAATTCTGATAATTTTTCTTTTTCATTATTTTTCAGGTGTTTTAATTGGCACTAAAATATTCTATCTTTAATTTTCATTATTTGAAGTATGTCAGGACATGACTACGCTATTTAATTTGTGCATATGTGTAGATAAAATGCCTGTTTTAACTCCTTTCGTAGCCATAAAGTGGGTTTCTTTATAGTTCAGCCTCGAGCATTTTTCAAACACGTATTTCATCTGCAGGTTTATATACTGTACTTCGAATATTAAGGAAATATACATAAAAATCGTTTTCTTCTTTTATTCTAAATTAATTAATACATTTTAGTCATATCTTTATATACTACTTAATCGTAACTATCCATTGAGTGATATGTTATCTCTTAATTAATCTGAGCCGCCCCCAATATAGCCTAAAGCTAAATGGACAAATTAAATAATATATATATATATATATATATATATATATATATATATATATATATATATATATATATATAACTGCAAACACGCAGTATAATTAATGTAAAGAACGACGCTTGTATAGGAGATATTCCGCGCAAGATGAGAGAGAGAGAACGAAACAAATGAAAAAATGAGGTAACATTAATTATACTGCGTGTTTGCAGTTAAATGTATATAATGTTACGGCATGCGGGAGGTGCCCCCTTAAAGCATTGGTTTCTGCGCGTATGTAGAAGAATTATGGCATTTGAAGGAGTGAGGCCCATGGTGTAGTGGTTATCATATCTGACCGGCAATCGGAAGATCCCGGGTTTCATTCCCGGGTGGTTACCTCATTTTTTAATTTGTTTCGTTCTCTCTCTCTCATCTTGCGCGGAATATCTCCCATACAAGCGTCGTTCTTTACATTAATTATACTGCGTGTTTGCAGTTAAATGTATATAATGTTACGGCATGCGGGAGGTGCCCCCTTGGGGCATTGGTTTCTGCACGTATGTAGAAGAATTATGGCATTTGAAGGAGTGAGGCCCATGGTGTAGTGGTTATCATATCTGACCGGCAATCGGAAGATCCCGGGTTCGATTCCCGGGTGGTTACCTCATTTTTTCATTTGTTTCGTTCTCTCTCTCTCATCTTGCGCGGTATATCTCCTATACAAGCGTCGTTCTTTACATTAATTATACTGCGTGTTTGCAGTTAAATGTATATAATGTTACGGCATGCGGGAGGTGCCCCCTTGGGGCATTGGTTTCTGCGCGTATGTAGAAGAATTATGGCATTTGAAGGAGTGAGGCCCATGGTGTAGTGGTTATCATATCTGACCGGCAATCGGAAGATCCCGGGTTCGATTCCCGGGTGGTTACCTCATTTTTTCATTTGTTTCGTTCTCTCTCTCTCATCTTGCGCGGAATATCTCCTATACAAGCGTCGTTCTTTACATTAATTATACTGCGTGTTTGCAGTTAAATGTATATAATGTTACGGCATGCGGGAGGTGCCCCCTTGGGGCATTGGTTTCTGCGCGTATGTAGAAGAATTATGGCATTTGAAGGAGTGAGGCCCATGGTGTAGTGGTTATCATATCTGACCGGCAATCAGAAGATCCCGGGTTCGATTCCCGGGTGGTTACCTCATTTTTTCATTTGTTTCGTTCTCTCTCTCTCATCTTGCGCGGAATATCTCCTATACAAGCGTCGTTCTTTACATACAGTATATATATATATATATATATATATATATACATATTATATTATATATATATATACCGTATATATATATATATTATATTATTTATATATATATATATATATATATATATATATATATTTCAATTAATGACTGTATGTTCTATACTAAAATTATTATAGTGTATTTTAGTGATATTCTTTTTTTTTTTTTTTTTCGTTTCCACTCCAGTTGGACAGTTTCTTACTTCCGGGGTTAGTAGACCTTAACCCTCGGGAATGTTTAGGTACAGCCCAGTACCAGACGTACGATATGGATGCCTTATCTCAAGACCTCCCCTACTAGTTCTCTTGATATTATACTTATGGGCAGTTGGTCAAGGAACTTTACTGTAGAATATTTTACTGCTCATGGCTCTTCCACCACTATTGGAATGATTTCAGGTTCAACCTTCCATAGCCTCAGTATTACATGTTTTAGTCGTTGATATTTTAAGATCTTTTCTCTTTCATAGTTTGCAACGTTTCAGTCGCCGGGACTCCAACTTCCACCAGGAGGCATTTGTTGCCTTCCTTTACTCTCACTACTATGTCAGGTCTGCATCCTGCTATTCTAATGTGCTTTGTCTTGTGCTGCCACCACCAGCCGTTCGTCTTCTAGTCTTAGTGTCCATCTTACCAGGAATTCAATTATTTTATCCATTTCTATGTATGCTCTGTTTAGCACCTCCTCCTTGTACTATCTACTATACAGGGTGTACATAAAGTCAGGATCTATTTTTGTGAAGCACTTGGAAATTATATGGAATTCAATCATAAAATGATAAAGTGGTAACATTTATTAAATAATTAAGAGTAGGATTCGACGTGACGCCCATCAGTATCCCTGCACAGCTCAAATCGTTCCGCAGCATTTCTAAACACATTCTGGAGAATTTGCGGGGTTATGTTATGTGCAGCAGTTCGTATACGTGTACGTAAGTTTTCAAGACTCGTAATCTTCGTCTGATAGACGTGCGATTTGATAAAGCCCCATGCAAAGAAATCTAAAGGGGTTAAATCTGGTGATCTCGCTGGCCAAGGTCTGTTGCTTCCGCGTCCGATCCAGCGATTTGGAAAACGTCCATTTAGATAATCCTGAACAATTTTGGCATAGTGACAAGGAGCACCATCATGTTGATAGACGACGGTACTAACAATCCTATCCCCGTCGTCTATCAACATGATGGTGCTCCTTGTCACTATGCCAAAATTGTTCAGGATTATCTAAAGGGACGTTTTCCAAATCGCTGGATCGGACGCGGAAGCAACAGACCTTCGCCAGCGAGATCACCAGATTTAACCCCTTTAGATTTCTTTGCATGGGGCTTTATCAAATCGCACGTCTATCAGACGAAGATTACGAGTCTTGAAAACTTACGTACACGTATACGAACTGCTGCACATAACATAACCCCGCAAATGCTCCAGAATGTGTTTAGAAATGCTGCGGAACGATTTGAGCTGTGCAGGGATACTGATGGGCGTCACGTCGAATCCTACTCTTAATTATTTAATAAATGTTACCACTTTATCATTTTATGATCGAATTCCATATAATTTCCAAGTGCTTCACAAAAATAGATCCTGACTTTATGTACACCCTGTATTTATGGTCTTCCCAGTTCTCCTTTTCTTCTAATCTTTTTCTGTTGTACCTACGTTTTAAATAATGTATTTTGCTAGTCGTTTTGCTTTTGCCGACAGGTTGAGTTTTTTTCTAGCAATGTTCTGTATGGTTTTCTTTTCACTGTCCAGATTTTCCCTTTGCATTAGTACAGCAATCTTCCTCTTTCCCTGCTCTGATCTTATTTTCAACTTAACACGAGTAGTGTAGTTCGTAATGAGATTTCTTTTCTCAACTTTTTTTTTACACTGTTCTCTAATCTATGTTGCCTCCTTGGCTTCCTATTTTTTCCACTATTTCTTTGGCTTTGTTCCTGGGTGTTATTCTTGCGCATATTTCTACCTGCCATCGGTTTTATCGTGACTGCTGTTGCGTAATATAGTCTGTTTGATTCTGTAAGGTCACTTTCCTGGGGTGTTCTTGCGGGCAGTACCTTATTCGCTAGTCGGATGTATTTTCTGATCCTGTAGGTTTTTATCAGCTTGGGCAAAGGTCTTCTCTTCTGATACTGCGAGTCTCACTAACACTATCATTGTCTAACTCCGGTGTAGAATCTCCACCATCAGATGGTTCACTTGGGGATGGGGGAGGGGGAGGGGGTGGGGGATCGTCTCCACGTTCATCTCCTCCTCATCCTGCCCAGAGGAGATGCCTTGCTTCACGTCATTTGTGTGGGGTTTGATAGTTGTTACAGTTTCAACAATGGGGTTTATAGCCCCTATTGTTTCTGCTACTGGTATTTCTTCATGCTCTTTTATTTCTGCACTATGGAGTGAGTGTTCATATTCACTCTCTGGTGTTTCCACAGGTCGGTCTCTCCTGATTTCTTTTTTTCTTTCTTTTTTTCTGTTGTTCTTTACGCGTTCTTAACTCTTGTAGGATGTCAGCGGTTATTGTAAGCTGTTCTTGTATAAATCTGCTTGCTCAATTTTTTACTTCTTGTGCCTCTTCATATGATGGTAGTGTAGCTTTTTGTCTTCTCTCATGACTAGGTTTTCTTTCTGTAATTGTTTTTAAGTCGGTGTTTTTGTCTAATTACCTTTTTCGGCCCATCGTGTGGTCTATGTACCATTTCTGGAATATATACACCATGTAGTTATTTGCGTCAACCTCTCTCCTCTCAAGTGCCCATTTTAATAGTTCATTCTCTCTTTCTTTTTCTGGAATCATCTGTCCCATATAGAAAAAAAATGTATAATTGTATGGTCTAAATCTAAAAGATGTATTGTTGAAAAATATTCTTTATTGCTTTTATATATAAAAGCTTCATGGTAAACAATGAAAACTTTATTCCATTTCAAACATTTATTCATTATATATTTTCCAGTAATGAATTCGCAT
Source organism: Bathynomus jamesi (assembly GCA_023014485.1). Classification (NCBI taxonomy): domain Eukaryota; kingdom Metazoa; phylum Arthropoda; class Malacostraca; order Isopoda; family Cirolanidae; genus Bathynomus; species Bathynomus jamesi. The sequence goes on along the minus strand of JAJOZX010001477.1, from coordinate 701,970 downwards.
TCGCATCTGGCATTTATTTATTAACCTGAATTTGTTTTCGTTTATTATCTCTGAGGGATAGTTAGAAAGAAAAAATCGAGTAGAGTTAGAAAGAAAAAATCAAGTAGAGTTAGAAAGAAAAATCTGAAGCTTATGGACACAAATTCTTCATTGGACATATATAATTCATTGATCAAGCCCAAAATGCAACGTTCTGTTATTCATTTTGAATTCTTTGTATTGAAATATTAATAAGACTTCTGAAGAAAAGAATGATCATTAAAGGTGAACACTCTATAGTTTAAATTACTATGGTGTCACGAAGTACCGAGTGTCCCATTCGAAATGAAACAACTTTGAAGCCTTATAATTTTTTATCGAATGAAGAAAACGATGTAATATTCACACAGTAAATAGTCAATATCATACAGTTTCATATGATATATGTGAATTATAACATTTAGATACATTAGATACATTGTGCAATGTGCATAGCATAATGTTTCCTTTTGTTAAGATCTTTACATGTTATATGCTGAACAATTTGAAGCTTATATGGATAGAGCTGCAGCCGCTTGCGCACGACTCTATGCACAGTTGAACGAGGAATCTGCAGTTCGACACTGGCACGACGGATGGACTTTCTCGGGCTACTACCAAAGGCGCCGCGTATTCGTTCAACATCTTCTTCCGATCTTCTTCGCCCTCCAGAGTGTTCCTTTAGAACATTGCCAGTCTCCTCAAATTTCTTGGTCCATGCATATAGGTCTCTTCTGGTGGGTGGTTCCTTGTGAAAGGTTGTACGGAATCGCCGTTGCACCAGAGTAGGGGACTTCAACTCAGCCATCCATAACACATTTCGCTTTTTCTTGTGGGGTAAACATAATTCAATCTGAAACAAACAAAAAACATTATGACAAAAACTTATGCATATGGTGTAGTAACTGGCAAAGTTTCAACATTCTCACATTAATACTTTAAAAATTACAGAGTTTCAAAGTTGTTTAATTTCGAATGGGACACCCGGTATATATTTGTTTAAATTGTGTTGGGATTGCAAAATTGGGGTTTATTAATAAATATAAAATAATAGAATCTATAAGACATGACCGGAAAACCCAAGTTAGTTAGCATATAAATTTCACGTAGGCCTCAGATGAATTCAGAAAAACAAGGCCGTGACTTTTGGTACCAAGCCAAAAGAACAGGTTGTTCGTACTTGTAATATTATTTAACCAATAAGGAATAGGAATAGCAGTCATGTGATGCCCCCACCTCTATTTCATCCAATCATGTATTTATAAACAGAATAGTGTTAAAATAACACATGAAATAAATATCAAAACAATTTTATATTGTCATACAGTGGCGGCTCGTCGGTAGGCACTGCGGAACTGCAGCACCCCTAAAGTTTTTATTTACAATTGAAATAATCAAGAACAATATAAGGATGAGCTCAGTGAATAACTTTTTTAATAACTTTTGAAACTTTTATTCATTGCTCAATGCTCATCCTTTTATTTCAGTAATTATTTCAACCCATTCTTAGAGACAGCACCCCTAGAATTTTTAGTCACGAGCCGCCACTGATTGTCAAGTAGGTCAAATAAGTCAAATAAATATAAAACAGATAGGAATTTGTAAAACTTATAAAAGAGTGTATGTAAAAGTTGTCTCCAAGTTCCAGGTTTATAAGAAAGATGAGCAAAAGAATAGTTTCCCAATGCAACATGAAAACCCAAAATCTGAAATACAGAAAGGAGAAAGAGAGCGCAGCGCAATTTATTCACTGAGTCTGTCATAGAGAGCGGTCGCGCATAGTCCATCAGAAGATCGCATTTTTCCCTCCCATGTCATTTTCATTTTAATATTTCCACTCGTGTCCGTGGGAAAGAGGGTCCACTTTTAAGATGAACTTGAGATAGTAAATTCAAGTTCTCTCCTAGAGCCTTTGTAGGGGAAACTTTCTCTTGGGGCTCTAGACTTATTCTTGTCCCGCCCTAAGCTTTTTATTCATGTCACGCGCGAGGCCTATCCTGTTTCTTAGGCCTACTTTGTTTCCGCTGAAGGTTTATGCTCATTTATTAATTGTATAACGTAAGTGTAATTTAATTTAACCCGTGTGAAACATAAGATTAAAAGTATAAAAACTTAATAGTGTTTTATAACAACAGTTAAAGGAAAATTTGGAAATTAAAACGATAAACAACGTCAGTCTACTTATGTAAAGTTAAAGTTTGAACGTAAAACAACACGAAGAAAATCAATTAAATGAATACGCTACCATTACAATCGTCATGCCTTTAGTGATACGGTAACATCCACGATTGTCGTGCATTACTGTCGTCAGTACCCAACCACGAACGGTGCACTGGTACGAAACAGCAAGTCTGGACCGATAATATGACTAAGGGATGAGAAACAAGACTAATCCCAATATAAATAATTTTAAAACCGAGTTCAAAAGACACCCGATTTCTTTGAGGTATTTTGAATATTTTTTGCGTAACACCTAAGATGCATTTTTAGATAATTCAGAAACTAATAACTGAAGGGTTTGATCGAATGTGGTTTTGGAAAGAAATATTTTCTGGTAAGACTTAAAGAGAGAGAGAGAGAGAGAGAGAGAGAGAGAGAGAGAGAGAGAGAAGTAAGGTGAAGGAAGAATCGATGCGATTTTTAAAAATTTGCGACAGTAAAAAGGAATATCAAGAAGCGAATCACAGTCGTCAAAGAAAGGAAGGTGCAGATTAAAGAATGGAAAAGCGTGTTTTGTCTTAAGGATTGTACAGCTTCTTGAAGTGTTAGGTCTCTCAATCAGGAAAGAGTTCGTCAACGTTTCTCACTTTGACTGTAATCAAAATAGTTATTTAATATTAAACGATTATGTACTCTCTTAATTATAGACAAAATACCAAGTTTTTCTTTGGTTTCAAACAACAAGAGTTGGAATAAGTTTGGTGTTGTGATTTATAATATTTTTAAATAAAAAGGACAGAGATTTCCTCTGAAAACGTTTCTTTTTCAACGATTTTTAATACTAAAATCAGCTTAACTTCAACCATTACACTTGTTCCCCTTCCAACTCTTCAAAATGAAATGAGATAAAAAAAAAACTGCATCGCGTTAGGCGTATCTCAAGGGAAACTATTCAGGGCCATTTCCCTGAAATAAAAAGGGTCCACGTACCAAAAGGTCGAAACAAGGAATTACAGAAATTTAATTTAGCCCATAACTTTACCTGTTAATACAGGTTAGGTCTGGTTAAGTTAGGTAAAATTAACCTTTTATAATTTAGTCTTTCCTTTCGAGGAAATGAATGGTATTTACTCGTCAAAAATGATCTTAATTGATGCAAAATTTTATATATACTGTATATATATATATATATATATATATATATATATATATATATATATATATATATATATATATAGTGGGTGAGAAACTCTGCTAAAACTTTGAATATTACTTTTTGTTGTTGAAACATTTCTGCCAAGTTTGCATAAATTAAATTATCATCTTCAGTGAATTAGATGCTGAGAAAATTGCAATCAATCAGCGAAAACATTTTAAGCCTGGTTTAAGTACGAGTTAGAAAACAAACTATTTTCACGAGAATCAAACACAGATGAAAGCCTAAAACATGCGAGAAACTAAGAAAAGATTACTAAAGGCAGAAAAGTATTTGAATTTCCTGAACATTTAATGCACGGAAGATGCATTAAATGCATTTCGGAAGTGCAGATTTTCCAAAACGTTTGAACAATCAACAAGGAATAATCAGAGCTTTAGTTCTCCTCTTCTTGTTCAAGTTATACTTTCCAGCGGACAACTCAGCCAAGGAAGTTTTATATATATATATATATATATATATATATATATATAATATTATTTATATATATATATATATATATATATATATAGGTGACAGGACAATTGCGTCCTGGTCAAGTGCGTCCCGGACAAATGCGTCCCGGTCATTGGCGTCCCTGGACGCCAATGACGAGGGACGAGTATGTTTGTTATTGTAATTTTGTATGGGATATAATGCCCGGTTAGATTAATTGAATGCCCAGTTAGGTCAACTGTATGCCCTTGACGATTGGTTAGGTTAAGTTGTGATATTTTCGTTAAAACAACGAAACTAACTTTATCTTAAGTGGACGTAACCCATAAAATTTGACAATGATGTTGCTGATGATGGATAAAGTTTTAGAGAACAGTTTCGAACAGAACTTATGAACATATAACAAGTTTAATAGGTTAAAATGAAAAGTATATTTGAAATTCCGATACTAACTTTCTATTCACTTCTCTAATAAATAAACTTCATATAGTAGTTGGAGAAGTGCGCAATTGTCCGGGACGCAATTGTCCAGGGACGCCAATGACCGGGACGCACTTGACCAGAACGCAATTGCCCTAGTACCGGTACTCCCGGCTCATCGGGGATTGTTCTGAGCCAGGGGTCTGGTCTTCTTTTGAAGATGTCCACTGCAACTCCCTTCGTGCTTCTTAGGTCTTTGGGCAACTGATTAAACAGTTTTGGTCCTCTCACTACAAAACTATTTTCTTTCAGGGCTAAGGATGTTCCCTGTCTCGCCTTCAATTTGGGAATACGACACAGTCTACCGTTTCCACCTTCCACCGTTGTTTGGGGAGTTATAGGGTTCAGAGTAAGATTAGGGACTAGTTTCTCCATTATCTTCCAAGTGTAAATAATGGTGTAACTCTCTCTTCTCCTTTCCAGAGAATATAGGTCTAGTTCGCGTAACCTTTCCCAGTAATTTAGTTCTTTGCACCCATTGATCTTGGCTGTGAAGCTTCTCTGGATCCCTTCCAGCTGTCTAATGTCTTCTTTTTTATATGGGGATGTTAGGACCGAGCAGTATTCCAATTTGGGTATGATCAGGGTTTTCAGTAGAGGAATCATTACATTCCTATCCCTTCGTTTAAAGGTTCTCAATATCTGTCCCGTTATTCTCTTTGCTCTGTTTACTGCTATCTTATTTTGTGTTTCAAATTTCGCATCATCAGTCATTACAACCCCTAAATCTTTTGCTCTGGAATTTCTCTGAATTTCCAGTCCATTTGGGGTATAATATTCCATGGATTTTAGGTCTTCTCTTTTTCCGTACCGTAATAGCTAAAATTTCTCGGTGTTAAACTTCATATTGTCTTCCGTCCACTTGTAGATTCTGTTTATGTCGGTTTGTAGAGATCCTATGTCTTCTGGGTTTCTTATTTTTCTACTGATCTTTGTGTCATCCGCAAAGGATGTTACTGTGCTGTCTCTGGTAACGTCCTTATCTATGTCAGTTAGCATGATTATGAAGAGTAGTGGAGCTAATACTGTTCCTTGTGGTGCTGAGCTGAGGACCTCTGATTCTGATGAAGATACTCCTTGTACTGTAACGACTTGCCGCCGCTCACTAAGGAAATTATATATCCATTTCCCTACTTTTCCTGTTATTCCCATATATTTCAGTTTATGTATTATGATTCCGTACATCATAGTTTTCATTATTTTCAATTGCATCAATAATGTTGTTGTTGTGTTCCATTAGTTGTGATAGGCATGATCTGCCTGACCGAAACCCGTGTTGGTTATCATTTATTTTTTTCTGAGTTTCCAAAAAGTCAAAGATTTTCTATCTAACTATTCTTTCAAATATTTTAGTGAGATGAGATGTAAGCGACACTGGCCTATAGTTTTTGGCCTCGGATCGATCTCCTTTATATATTGGGACTATGTTTGCGCTCTTCAGGATGCCCGGTATTTCTCCCGTGTCTAGTGATCGTCTCCATATCCAGTATAGGGGCTTGCATTCTCGCATTTTTTGATCAGTGTGGCATTCCATTTATCCAGTCCTGCCGCTGAGTGTGTTTTTAGTTTCCCTATGGCTGGTGTTATATCATCCGTCGTAAAGTCGAAATCCGTTGTACTTTCCCCTTGTGGTTCTTCTTCAAAAAACGCTTTCTATCGCATATCAATTTGTCAGTTTTTGGGATACTGAAAGATGATTCGTACTGAGCTCTTAATATTTCAGATACTTCTGTTAGATCATCAGATAAAGCACTGTTCTCATTTTTTAAAGGTCCGATAGTCGCATGGTTTTTCGACTTTTTTTTTGCGAAATTATAGAAGTATTTTGAGTTAGCCTTTATCGCTTCTCTTGCGTCGTCTTCTTTTTCTGTATGCTTCTCGATTAGTTCCTGTATGACGACATCGATACTTTGCAGTTTATCATTTAATATTTTTCTGATGTTGTTATCTTTACATTTACTTAATTTTGCAGTCACTCTTTTTCTCTTTCGAAACAAGGCCCTCTTTTGTCTCTCGAACCTGCTTCTCTTTCCTCTTTGTTGTATCTTTGGGACATGTTTTTCCACAATTTCTAACGTCTTCTCCTCTAAAGTCATTAGCATCTCCTCCGTTGTCTTGGCCTCGAAAATGGTTTTCCAATCTATTACTTCCATGCTGGATGTCACATCTTCCCAGTTTATAGCTTTGGAGTGAAAATTAAAAATTTCGAATTTGCTTCTTTCTGTTGTGCGTGTTCTTTCTTTTCCTGTTGTCTTTATATTAGTTGTTATTTCAATGATGTTGTGGTCCGATATCATAGTTGGGGATATTTCTACCTTATCAATTAGATTACTGTTTTTTGTGAATACCAAATCTAGGCAGTTGTTTTTTCTTGTGTTTTGTTATTTCTTGCGTTAACATAAATTCATCAGCTAGAGCTAGTAGCATTTTTACCTGCTCCTGGTCTTCTCGTGTGCCCCCCTTGTCCTGGTGTATACATATATTTTTTCCTATCCTATTATATTTCATGAATGGGAAATTAAAATCACCACAGATATATATATAAAAGAGAGAGAAATAAACAATCAGATAAACAACATGATCGAGTGTAGTTTTATTTGTATTATTTAACACAAGAGAAATTGTAGTATTGTATTATTGTAGCATAACAAAATTGTAATATTATAATATTCATTTATAAATAAATTTATAAATATAAATAAATAAATAAATAAGAAAAAAATAACTTCACAGTGACTTAATAACTTCACAATTATTTAAATTTATTGTCTCATTTTCAATTCCTTGTTCATTTATGTATTTGAAATTAATTAATAATTCTTATTCATGATTTATATGTTACACTGGTCTACAAATTTTGAAAAAGTTTGTGCTTCGGAGATAAAATGTGTTTCCTATTATGGATTTTGGGATGCTGAAAACGAATATGACCATAAGAACAGTCGATTGGCTACAGTTTCCCAGAAAATTTAAGTTACACGTTTTGCGTATATGTATACCATATATTAGTATTATTTAGTAACATACTTGTATAATGCAGTCACTTATATTGATTCAACCCGTCGCTTCTTTGCTTGTCTCTTGTTATTGTCCAGCAGCAGTCTGCTAACAATGATGGACTCCATTTCCCCTGGTAGCGTTTCTCCATCGCTGAGATATCCTGGTGGAAACGTTCACCATGTTCATCGCTGACTGCTCCGCAGTTGGTCGGAAAAAATTCCAGGTGCGAATGGAGGAAATGTATCTTTAAAGACATATTGCAGCCCATTTTTTGATAGGACAACAGCAGGTTTTCCACCAGCTCCTTGTAATTGTCAGCTTTGGTATTTCTGAGAAAATTGGTTGCTACTAACCAGAAAGCATTCCACGTTGTCTTCTCACCACCTAGGATACGGTCGAACTCCTCATCTCTAAGAAGCTCGCGGATCTGTGGACCAACAAATACACCCTCCTTGATTTTTACTTCACTGAGCTTTGGGAATTTACCACCGAGGTACTTAAAAGCTGCCCCCGTTTTATCCATAGCCTTAACAAAATTTTTTATGACGCTCAGTTTGATGTGTAAGGGTGGTAACAAAATCTTGCTCGATTCTACAAGTGGAGGATACTGAACACTTTTGTTCCAGGTTCCAATGAGTGTCGGAGTGGCCAATCCTTCTTGATGTAATGAGAAGTTCTAGCCCGACTATCCCATTCACACAGAAAACAGCAATACTTAGTGTAGCCCGGCTGCATTCCAAGCACGATAGCAACAACTTTCAAGTCACCACAAACCTGCCACTGATGTTTGTCATAGTTTATGCAGTTCAAAAGTTGCTTCATGTTGTCATATGTTTCCTTCATGTGGACTGCATGACCAACTGGAGTTGATGGCAATACGTTGCCAACATGCAACAAAACAGCTTTTAGACTCAACTTCGATGAATCAATGAACAGTCTCCACTCATCAGGATTGTGAATAATGTTGAGAGCTGCCATCAGACCATCGATGTCGTTGCAAGCTACAAGGTCACCTTCCATGATGAAGAATGGGACAAAATCTTTTTGACGGTCACGAAACTTACACACTCTAACATTTTCAGCGAGGAGATTCCACTGCTGCAATCTGGAGCCCAACAGCTCTGCCTTACTCTTTGGCAGTTCTAAATCTCTGATAAGGTCGTTTAATTCATTCTGAGTTATCATGTGCGGTTTAGAAGATGTCAAGTTATAAACAAATTCAGGGTCTTGTGAAGTTGAAGGCTCACAAGTTTCGCAGGTTCCTTAATTCTCCTCGTCCTCTGACTCCAGGGAGAATGAGTGTGGGGGCTCAGGAACGGGTAGTCCTTCGCCGTGAGGTACCGGGCGTATAGCAGAGGGTATATTCGGATATTGTAAAATCCACTTTTTCTTCTTGCAAATACCTTTCTTGACTGGAGGCACCATGTAGAAGTAACAATTGCTGACATGATCTGTTGGTTCCCTCCACACCATTGGCACTGCAAAAGGCATAGATTTCCTTTTCCGATTCAACCACTGGCGAAGGTTTGTTGCACAAGTATTGAAGCATATGTGTGGGGCCCAGCTCTTGTCCTGATCTCCAGTCTTACAGCCAAAATAAAGGTGATAGGCTTTCCTAATCACGGCGGTTATAGCACGCTTTTGTGATGCAAAAGTCAATTCTCCACAAACATAACAGAAGTTATCTACACTGCTCACGCAATTACGAGGCAGCTTTGTTCAAATTAGGCTGAAAAAAATTCAGTTTCAAAAGCAAACACTAAAAAGAGTTTGACAAGGGTGCACTGTATGACTTCCGCGAATGAACTGATGCTGTGGCGTAATATGTAGACGCCTGTGATACATCGACGCCTTGACTCTATTGCGCATGCGCGTAGTTATATTTTTTTATTTTAATAAATTAATGTAATTACATTGCATTTTAATAATTTTAAATTAGGTAAGGTTAAGTTAGGTTAGTATTCCATTTATATTAATATCAAAAACATTATGGGAAGCAATATGTTAAAATGATCCACTCTATTTTTTAATAAATAATTTACAAATACATAATGTAATAGATAAATTTAAAATTACATTTTATTGTATATATATGTATATATTTACATTAATTTATTAAAATAAAAAAATATAACCACGCATGCGCAGTAGAGTCAATGCGTCGATGTGTCACAGGCGTCTACATATTACGCGACAGATGCAGTCCAGTTAGTAAGGTGCAGGGTTGCCTGATATCTTTATAAATAGAGCCAATTGGCAATTTTAGGCATCATTTTCGTATTCAGTGACCCAAAATTAGTAAAGATTGACTACTTTTATTTCCGAAGCATTTTGGCTGTAGACCAGTGTTATCAATCATTAATATCTATAAAGCGATGTTTTAGTTTTAATTAAGAGCACAGTAAAGCCTAAAGCTTAATGGCCAAATTAATTCAAATAAACTGTCCATTTTAAAAATCATTTATTTTGTGTTAAAATTATTCTAACAACAAAAATTTTAAAATTGTATTTATTTTATAAATAAAAACAATTTACTTATTCATTGATGCTCACTTCCTCGGGTTGCGTATATAGTTTATTTTGAACATAGAGTAATTGACATTTGTGGCTATCTACATCCGTTTTCTGAATTGTTCTTAATTAAAGTGGATCCATGAAGCACTTTATTATATATATATATATATATATATATATATATATATATATATACTGTAGCATAGTAGTTAAGACACTGGGCTGCTGGTGGGGCGTAGTTCGAATTCCACGTTAAACTGTAGGTCTGAGGTGGAGTGATATACTTGACCTTCGTCAGAATGAATAATTCGGGCGGAAGCTAAAAGCAAGGTTATCCAAGGTTATATACAGGGGTGATACTTAAATGTTTCATAAATCGCACGGTGTATTCTTGAGACAAAAGTAAAGAAAAAAGACCATATAAACATAGGTCAAGAAACCAGTAGGTTTCGAGCTATAGCACGCGACAGAAAAATGAAACTCCTAAAGATTTTTTGTATTTTATGCAAATACACAGTATGATACATTTGCTTCAGTAAAGTAAATCCTCACCCAACAACTAGTAGAGCACATCAGGAACGATTTGCAATCAATGTGTATGGGAGGGCTGGTATTATTGGAGATTATCTTATCGGCCCATATCTGCTACCACAGCGACTGACTGGAGATTAATATAGGCGTTTCCTTGAGCAGACTTTGCCAGTGCTACTTGAAGATGTGCCTATAAGAACGCGACGACTAAACGAGAAAATATCTCGATGCTGTGTAACCTGACAGGTGGATAGGGCGCGGTGGTCCTATTCCGTGGCCACCTCGGTCACCAGATTTAAATCCTCTTGATTATTACTTGTAGGGTTATTTAAAAAGCCTAGTTTATGTTACAGAAATCCAAGCAACGAGTTCGAGACAATTGCGAAACGATCCGCGATACTCCAGGAATTGGTGCGACGTGTTGAAGCATGCATTCCAGCGATGCAGGACTCGAGATCGGTCTCGGCCTCGGCTACTTAGGTCTCATTCTCGGTTTCAGTCTCGACTACATCGCTGCTGAGTATGTTGATGTTCCTGAAGTGCAACGAACACTTATCTTGTTTTAAGTAGGCAGTTAACTGCTGAAAAATGTCACAAACTATGAATCTGTGAATAAATTGTAAGTAAATCTTACAACTGTCACTTGATAACCTCTTTAGAATTTTTATTCCTGAATGTGAAATACAGAGCTTAGGAATTAGGCATTACATAATATTGAATACATGCAAAAATTGCATATGGTTTCGGTATCGGTCTCGGTCTCGGCCATGGTGGTCTCGACTACATCACCGATGCATTCAAGAAGTAGGAAAGAATTTCGAACAGTATTTGCATAAAATGTAAAAATCTTTAGGAGCCTCATTTTTCTATCGCGTGCTATAGCTCGAAACCTACGGGTTTCTCGACCTATGCTTATATGGTCTTTTTTCTTTACTTTTGTCTCAAGAATACACCCTGTGATTTATGAAACACATTTATGCATCACCCTGTGTGTATATATATATATATATGGGTTGGGCGATCATAATTAAGTGTAGAGCTGTGTACTATGCGTTGTTCAGAACATGTATTAAGATCCACTTTGATTTGTCCTGTTAATAATTTCGATCTCGTAAAAGGTGAAAAGGAGAAGAAAAGCGATGCTTTCACAACGTCTCAAAGGCCTTTTTGTTAAGCACTCCACGCTTTATAAGTCATTTAAGTCTGTAAAAATTTAATTTCCTTTAAATAGAGAGAGAGAGAGAGAGAGAGAGAGAGAGAGAGAGAGAGAGAGACTAATCTGAACCTCAGTTTTCTTCCTATTTACTTACTACACTCGATGTCATTAAACAGATTTCAGTAAAAATAATCTACAAATTATTTATTTGCATCATTATTAATAGCGATAATTTAGTTTACCTTCAAAAGAAAATACTCATTACAGAATTTAAGTAAACACTTATTTATTGTGTTCAGGTATAAATAATTAATCGCAGTCGAAATTGTCATTTCAATCATTTCACGAAAATTAAATAAAAATTAATAAAAGGAAAAGTAGTAAAAATTAAAGCTAATATATATATATATATATATATATCAAAGATTATACTCAATGGCTTGCGCAGACTGGGCTTAAAAAAATATTTAATGTAGCTAAACTGGAGTAATAAATCAAAGGTCGGGCACAGACTCGAGTAAAGGTTATAAAAAATGGCTGCAGACGTGTCTGTTCGCCATTCGAGGCAGAATTTTGGAGACATGATCGATGACTGCATGAGAAAGCGCCTTGGACGTATTTTCCATCGTTTCATATCGTCAATTCGCTCGCTTTCAGAGAAAGGATTAGAATGTCTTCTCTCGTGGTCGTCATTTTGTATTGATGACGATTCTAACGTTTTCCTTCTCGCTTCCTGGACGAGACCATCGAGGTAAGAAAGGAGACGAAGGACTTTAATTCAAGTTTGTCATCATCTGCGGCCTATCATTTAGTCCATAGGTATCCGCGGGTTAGTTAGGTTATATTAGTATAGGTTACGTTAGACCCAATTTGGTTGGGAGGTTAGATTAGCGTGCATAATAAGAGTATGGAATATCCTGTCGACGGACTGTGTTTGTAGTAGAACCGTACGAGTGAAAGTTTCACGAAGACTCGTTTTTCGTCTTTTGCGCGTCTTTCATTAACTTCGAGCATTCAGTAGAGCAATTTATTACAGCTTTTAGAATTATTTATGGTCAGTTTTACATTGATCAAATGTGGTGCCATTTTTAGGCTGACACTAAGGGTACAGTTTAAAGTCTTATTTTAACAGTGGCATTTTTTCATTACAGTTGAAACTTAGTAGCAATGTACAGAAAACAACCGCGTGGCTGACGTTATATATGATATATAGTTTTAAAAATCCTCTCAAATGATAACTCCAATAACCAATTCAAAAATAGTTTCAATATCGACTCTTTTGTTCACGAACATCCATATCCAAAAATCAATTAATATTTACGTTGTAGCGAAATTTTTAATCTATAACGAATTATTTTCGCTAAATTGCTTTTCTGATTTTAATTTTATTATTTAAACACTTTTCTTTTTTTTTATCGAGCGACCTGGCTCTTAGCTCCCCTTATGTCTTTCCCTGATACATTTTTATTTAACCTTTCTTTCTTTTACATTCCCCCTTCGAAACGGTCCCCCTCCCCCGCGGCTAAAAAAACTTTTTTTTTAATTTTATTAAAATACTTATATACAAAATAAAAATACTTTTTCCAATCACGCACACGCACACATAAAAAAAAAGTTTCGTTCGCACATAATATCCAAACTAACACAAAAAATTTAAATCAGAAAAATCTATTTTTGCTAAAAAACTTTTATAACTTTCGCAAATATTTCAGTTTAGGTTTTCTTCTTTATTTATGGAATTTTCCTTGAAATTTTGGCTTTAAATAACATATCAAAGTGCTTTACAATTTCCTTTTCTTTTTCTATCTTAGTGGCATTAAGTTTGCTATGCAAACTACTGCTTGCAGGCATCATTTAGGTCTTCTCATTACCAATACTTATTTGATTATATATATATATATATATATATATATATATATATATATATATATATATATATATATATATATATATATATATATATATATATATATTAGGGTGTCTCTTATTGGGTAGTCAAAAATTGAAATGTTGAATTATTTTATCTGCGCCCCCTAAAATAGTTCCATTTAGCATAAAAACTAAAACTTGAAAGTTTGACACAAATTGGCTCATATTTAGGGGTCGCCCCCGGCTAATAAAAATGGTGACCATGGCATAATAGCTCCTGACATATGATTATGCTCATTATACACATAATTCCTTCCTTCTTTTTTTAGTTTGATTCGTTTTTATAAGTATAGGCCTTCTTATTTATCATTGATCCTTTTCTAACCTATCCTTGATGTTGTTATAATCCATCCTTTGGTCCTCAATCCTTCTTTATCCCAATCCTTTTTCTCCTATCCAAAATCCTTCCTGGCTCTTTTTTTATATACAATCAGCAATGAAGCATTGCTACAAAAAAAAACCATTAGTTTATTATATAGAGATAAATTCAAAATGCCAGTGCTATTTACATACTTTAATTACTTTAATTAGCATTATTTCCTTATACAACATTTATTTAATATACAATGATTATACAATATGGTGTATTTTAAGGTGCGACCTCATTGATGGTTATTTTTTGAGAAGAACAGTTTTTGATGGAACTGGGTGACTCTGGCGGTGTTTTGCAACAATTTGGAGCAGGAACTGGAGCTGCTCTTCCCCCACTGTCAATTTCTTATTCAGCTCTTGAACTAAAGCTACTGCACGTTCTGCCCGGTCATTTACAACAGATAGAGCTGCAACAATAGCTCTGGCCCTTAAATATTCACAGTTGGATGTCCAAGTGCTGGGTGCCTTGTTCAGAAATCCTTCTGGCAAATTCAGCTTAGTAAAGAATTCTCTAGTATTTCTTGTAACAAGTTGGTGTAGTCCTTCACCAGAGCAGAAGGTCGATTCAGGAATCCGAGGACGCTTGGGTGGTCTATCAGTGGACTCATCTTCTAATGCCTTTACCATGCGTTTCTTTACATCTGTAGTAATTCGCTCATCAAAGAAAGCAAGACCAACTGCTTCTTCAGACAGGTACCATAAGTGGTTAGAGAGCTTTTTTTTAGTTGCATCAGAAATCTTTTTGTTAGGATAATTAATCAATGACCTCATAAGGAGCCAGTCATTAAATGGGGTTTCAATAGGGAGTGAGGATGTTGTCCAAGCCTTCATATAGATGAGAACAGAAAAAAGGGAAAGATCTCGAATTCCTCGTTCTTCAGTCTTAGTCATCTTGAACTGGTTTCGAAAAAGCCACATCTTGATAGAATAGAGCGCTTTGGACATCCAGCGAGCTCGATGCATGGCACCTGGTGCACGAAACTTGATGCCTTTATTGGGGACACCTCCAAGAAAGATGATGGACAGATCCAAAAGTTCTTGATAGTCATCCCGTAGCATAGGTGCCTGGGATCTAGCAAACTGAATTAGTTCAGTTTTAGACTGGATAATTGCTTCTTTAGTAATCGTGTCTGTCTCACCTGTTTGGAACTGGCTTTGATCAACAGAAGTCCAATTGTCACGAAAACGCTTAAAGATCAATATCTCTGGACCAGTTGATGTAGATCCCAATGTTGCTTCAAATGCAGCTCCCAACAATAAATCTAAAACATGGTGTCTACAAGGCAAGTACAAAACATCATGTCCCAATTTTGCTTCGATGAGAGCACAGGCTCCACTATATTGACCCGTGTTTGAAGCTGTTGTATCGAAACAAATTGCTTTTACTCTCTCTGTAATTCCCCATTCATTCAGGCAGTTAAAGACGGCTTCAGCTTGTGCTTCTCCAGTTGAGTTTGGGATTTTGGGGACACCAAGCAGCTGTTCAACACCAGGTCCTGACACAAGTACTGGGAGACGATCAATGTGCTTGTGCGAGGTGAGGTCCTCCATCATCTTGCCATCCCAGTGGACTGTCATAGAACATTCTCCATGGAAATGCTCCTTAAGTTCTTTAGCATGACGAGCTCGGTTCTTATTTCGAAGGCGATGGATAGAATGTTGGTTTATGTTGTAATCTGAAGCGTCCAAACCAAAGCTTTTAGCTGCCTCTGCGAGGATAAATGTTGCCTTTCTAGAGGAAATTTGTGTACGATCCAGGGCAGCAGACATCTGAATAGTCATGATGTTTTTCATGCCTCGTTTTTGCTTAGATTTTGGTAAAGCACAAGCTCCTTTGGGCTCCTCCTCCTCATTCTCACTTTCATCAGTGTTGCTGGAAGATGTGGAAGAAGCCAGTACAACTTGACTAGTAGACGCCTCCATCAAAGATTCTGACTTTCTTTTTCTCTCTGCCTCAGCTTCCAACCGTTTGACTGCATTTTTTGTGCGGTGAAGATGTACAGTGTCCACACCACCGATTGAGCCAGGACGACCTTTTTGTCTTTGCAGTTGAAGGAACTCCCAGTCCTCACGATTCTTGATCAGCTTCTCAGCGTCTCCATGGGCGATGTCAAAGAGATCTTCCAATCGCTCTACAAAATCAGCCTCCTTGGTTTTATGGCTCTGGCTTGTTCTGGAAGCATGCTTCTTTAAGCAAGTCCATTCGTTAAAGAAATTCTCTAACTTCTTCATGGCACGAGGTTCCTGCTGAGTAGGAATATTGGCCTTATCCCAGATAACTATTGTGGCTCGAATAGATTGACGCAGAGCATCGCGGATTGTCATGTTTTTCTCTCTGTGGAGGTGCATAAAATAACCAAAAGCTTGCCTATATGGGGGCAGCTTTGAGCCTTTAATATCATCTACTGTAGATCCGAGCAAATAGAATGGTCTTCTTGTATTCATCTGCAAAATAAGAAAACAAAATATTAATGTAGTGTTATGGTTTTGTAGAGCAGGGCTAAATCACTGTTTTGACTTTTTTAAATTACAAAAAAAAAAAAAATTTGGTAGACATAACAAAGTTAATTTGGTCTATTTTATAAATCTAACGTATTTTTCTCAATTATTATTCCTATTATTTTTTAATCTAAGAAACAAGGAATAAATATTTTTGTAGTAGAAATTTATATTTTGCTATTTTATTGGAAATAGAAACAGTGGCGTCACTAGGGTTGGTGTCACCCAGTGCGGTAACTCATGGTGTCACCCACCCCCCCATGGACCTCCTCCCGTACCAGACCATACAGAATCCTTAGTAATGTTTTTTGTACTAATGTTACTCGTAAATCGTAATTCCCGTATATCACTGAATGTAATGGCAATAGTAGTGACATAAACAACTAGCAAAATTAAAATTACTCCTTTAAATTACAATATCATACGCACAGCCTAAATGTATTTACATTTACATAGTTTCATGTGGTTAAAGTGAAAATTCGGTAAGAAAACAATAGAATTCGAAGTAAAAACGTTTAAGAACTACATCAAAATTATGTTCATTTTAACGTTAAACTTTACCGTTACATGAGATACATTAATGGATTAGGTTTGCATAATCAATAACGGCCCAAATAATGTAGAAGTTGTAGACAAATGCATATGGAAATATACTCATAAATTTGAGGCTGCAACATCATAAAGACAGAGGCTGCAACAACTGAGCGGAAGCCTTTTTTTATTTTTCTCCTTCTTTTCCTTTAATTACTACTTCATTCTCAAAAAAGTTATTGATATAGGTTCACAAATACTAATTACCACAATATTGTAGCTAAAACAACAGAAAATTTGACAAAATCAGCGACTATAAAAACACCAGCAGCAACGAAAACAACAGCGCGTGCTTGTAGAGCGTGCAGACGAAACCACGTGATTCGAAGCGTCATTGTAATTGGGTAATAATGACAGCTCTGACCGGAGCGCATTAGAAGGTTCAAAAAGTAAATTAGCATAGAGTTTTAGCCTTGTAGGTATATTGATACATGTAAGCTGGGCTTACGAAAAATGTTTTTGTTGTTATAACTAACTACAGGGATATTTTTATAAAAAATAATAAATTTCTGCTCAAACACTGCACAAAAACCCCCGCACCCCTCTAGTGACGCCACTGATAGAAACACAGATCATGAAACACATGTCAGGTAAAATTTCCATTGAACTAAATTAAATTCTTTGTGACAAATAGCAACATTGTTTAAAACTTCATAATATGTGTATAAGAGCATAAATTCTAATTTTTTCATTAAATTCATTAAATTTTTTTCAAACACTAATAACAAAATCAGTATAAATAATTGTGAAAAATATAAATAACATAGTTTATTATCTGATAATAGCAAAAAAGAAGTATAGTGATACACAGTTACACACCTTTTACTTATGACAGCAGAACACTGAATGATGACAAATAAACAATTGCAACATAATCTGGAGCATTCTTGATGAAACATGTTTAAACAGGTTGATCTTGTCTTATCAAGCAATATTTTCAGCTACAAACTTGACAATTATCTCTAATATATTCATTTAATTGAATTCATCATAAATATGATGATTAATTAATTAAAAACATATGTTTAGTATACTTGACAACTGCTAGTAATTTCAAATATTAATTGCATAAATAATAGCTATATTTTATGAACTTTAATAAGCGGGGGCGACCTCTAAAAATTGTTCAATCCAAAAAAATTTTATATGTGATGTTTTTCAACCAATGGAACTGGTTGAGGGGGCGCAACCTAAAAATCAACACTTCGAAAATAAGAGACACCCTAATATATATATATATATATATATATAATATATATATAATATATACTGTGTGTATATATGAACGTTTACAAATTTCTAAAACGAAAAATCCATCCTCTTCCTTGCTTTTCACAGGAAAAAAACAAAAACTATAAAAATATAAAAAACTATATTTTATAAAAATATATATATTTTAAAAATCTATAAAATACAAAAGATCATACTATTAAATTACATTTTAACGTGATAAGTATAACATTTATTTTTTATTATTATTTACATAAACTCTCCAATTAAAAACTAATTATATTTTAGCTGCCAGAGCCTGCTACTAGCGAATCTACCTTCTCTGTTGCCTTTTCATTGGGGAAGGCATTCAAAGAATGAGCGGACCAGGCCCCTTTATGGGTCACCTAGCTCCTCATCGCTCCCGTACTTTTAAAAATTTATTTGTATTTCATAAATATAAATTAACTCCCTTTTTTTTAATTTCTAGTCTTCTACTTTTTTATAATAATTATTTTATCATTTTTAAAGAGAAGAAAAATTTAGTTAATAAATAAGTGGGTGGGGAATGCTTCACTGGACATAAATAAATATGGGTTCGAACCCCTACAACGTAAATAAATTTATTTAACAATAATACGAACGCTCTAGGACTAACTAACTAAAGATTTTGTGAAACTACTCACCGTATAAACCAGCGGATAAGTAATATGTTTTTTTCTAAATATTTAGGCCCCAAAACTAGGGTGGGATATATACGAATTTCGAGAAAAAAATTTGCAGCTGTTCGACTTACGGAAGAAACTGGAGATGGATGAGTAGAGAGAGCTACTAGAATTAGCAAAATGAATGTGCGTACAGAGAAATCCTGAAACTTTCAGGCAGTGCTGCAAACAAAGCGAAGTAAAAGGGCCATTTGCTTTGGAAGGCCCAGTTTCCTACGACTGAAGCGAAACTTCATGTCAAAATGGAAAATATGAGACTGAATCGCCGAATCGGTTTCCTTGCCCTTCCTAGTTTGCCCGAGAAATTAGTGTGCAACTCGTACGAATCTTATGCAAATTGGGTCATCCCAAGTCAAAAACCTACCCGCAACTTATACGCCAGTTTATACATCCCTTGGCTGCTTCGGGTATTTGTTTCTTTTTTTCAACAACCAACTTTTCCAATAAACCAAGTTTCCAGCTTTGAGCTTACCACATACTGCGTACCTCAATAACTTATTATACCAGCATGAAAAAATATTTCACCTAAATTTATACCTTTCCTCATACAAGACACATGTCTACTTTTCCTCATACAAGACACATGTCTACTTTTCCTCATACAAGACACATGTCTACTTTTCCTAGACAAGACAGACTCAAATGCCTTCTTTATTTGTCTTAACCATCGATACCATTCCATGAAATTCACAGAATAAGAGGACATCAATATCACACTTACATTTTTGGAGATAAATGTAACTAGACAAGAAGTTTAGCACATCAGTAGATAGAAAATTTATCTACATAGTCCTTGGCAACAACTACTTTAATGAACTGGCCCACATTATAAAATAAATTGCATTAAAATTGTAATTTATCACAACACCATATTTGCTCCTCCTCTTTGTATTTCCATCACGAAATTACTTTTCTACCAAAATGTCTTCCAATAGTTTTGGAGACTCATAAAACCTGCAAAAACAATTGAAACTCTTTGTTCACAGGATTTACCAAAAATTCCTGAAATTTTCAGTGATTAAAGAAGATATGAAATATTTTAAATTTCAACTATGACTATCTTGCCTAAAAATACACTCAGATTTCCGCTCCCTGCGTATTAGGATGTGTCAATTTTGGGGGTGAAATGACTAAATTGAAAATCATGTGATTTGGTAGCAATTTAATGTAATCATTTGGCATACAAAATAATATCCTTGCTTCAAAAACAATAAAAAATAACTCCTACCTACATCAATTTTAATTAAAAAATTTCATTTTTCTGTAAATTCGTAACAAAATAACAGATGTGCGCAAACATCCTATCAACATTTAAAGTGGCAATAAGATATCATTCAGAGTCTTTATTTGAAAGTAACCAATGCAGTCATGTCCTTTTTGCTGCGGTTCCTTGACATCAGCATTCGGCTTGCTACTTGCGCTTTGATGTAGCCTTCTCGCCTCTCGTGACTGTAAACTTGACTAGCTGCTCCGAACTCAAGTTAACTAATTCTGACAATTTCGTGGCATTGACGTTTATCGGAGGTACCTTCCTTGTCTGAACAGAGCAGTCTCCCTGCTGGTCATCATCTAGTGATGTTCCTCTAAGCTTTAGAATGATTTCCACAGCCTCAGTTCGCTCTTTGGTACGTTGGCTGCAGAGTATTGCTTGCAAAACTGCCTCTGGCCTAGCATACCAAGCGGACCTTCTCACCACAGGTAACACGATGTCCACCACTACTTTCCTTTGGGTTCTCAGTAGCTGTAATTGAAACAAGATGTGGTTGGGCCCCTCCATCCACATTGGATTAAGTTTTACATTGAACCAGTGAGGAAGATAAAACCCAATAATAAATTCAACAATCAACATCAAATTTTGTAGCATTTTGCCCTTCAGTGCATGTTTGGAAACCCAAATCCTGCAGAAACGAATCGCTGTAGTTAACCAACGACTGTGACTTACGGGTCCAATCTCCAAGAGAGCCAGATTTTGAGGCAACTCTCCTGATCTGATTGCTTGAACAATACGATAAGCGTAAGATTGATCCGTGCTGAGGTCTTTGATAACTTCTTCAGACAACACTGGAAGGGGAGGGCCTACTTCGACCTTTGGAAATTTTGTATTTATTTCTAATTCCGTTGCTTCATCTAGCATGTTGCCAAGGGGACCTGACCACTTGTTGTTGCTCTTTGTAGGACCATCAAGTTCCTGGATGAGACAACGAAGAGGTAGTTCCCCTGTGTGCAAATCACATACAATCCAAACAAGCCTTCTTCCAAGTTTTTTCTCTAAATGCGTCATAACACTGCCCTGCCATCCAGTGTTCACCGCAGTTGAGTCTCCACCAACGGCCTGCAGTGAACTGTCAAGTCTTCTTTCTTGAAGCCAACATATTATTTGATCAGCAATTGCCTCTGCATGTTTCTTGCCTTCTACTTCTGCTTCAGGAACAAAGTGAAACAAATAGCGGCCACCAGGTTCGGAACACACAGAGTAGTGTTCTTCTTTGATGAGACCGGGAAACTTTCTGTCCATTCCCTCTACCTCTAGGAGAACTTTTGTGTCATCTCTTCTTCCATCAAACAAAAGGCAAGAGAGACCTTCCTCCTTCAAATCTTTTTCATGCTGATCAGACATTTCCTTCATTATTTTTTCTTGTGCTCTTCTTATCTTATTATGATCTATCACTAAGGATGTATCCTCTCGGCTGATGAGGCCTGCATCTATCCAAGCGGCAGTGGCAATCTCTGCAGTCTCTCGTAGCCCCGTATGGTGGCGAATACTGGCAAGGGCAATGTTTGAGATGTCTTTAGTGTTGTATTTCATTCTCTTCGGCGAAGGTTCAGATGACATTTTGGGGCTATCATCTGATGTTGCTTCTTTCTGTTCATCTGAAGAGCTTTCAAAGAAGTCAGAAACCTCTTGATAGAGCTCTTCATCTCTTTGGGTGGCTTCTTCACTCTTCTTTTTCTTCCTTTCTTCCCTCTCTCGGATTTTCTCTTTTTTCTTAGCAATAACAATCTGTTTTTTAGTTTCTGAATAATCTGCCGAACCAATCTGCATACTTCCTTGGACTCCTACCTTTGTTCTCTGCGCCTTTATGAAAGCCAGCTCCAAAACAGGGATCTTCTTCTCACGAGGACAGCGACAATCAATGTGAGGGTGAGGTTCTCTTCTGCATGAGGGTGAACAATTGGCTTCAGAACACAACTCCATGGGACACTGGCAGTTAAAAATGTCAAGAAGAGTATCAAGTGTGTGCAGAAATTTATTTTTCTTTGCTAGTTTTCCTTTACCAAGTGATGTCTCAACTGCTTTGTGCCACAGCTTTGTTAATTTTAGCTCAATAGTTCTATACTGATTGAATACAGGTGGTTTGAATAACACATTAGCTTTTTTCCACTGATGCAGAAGAGGGGGAATCATGTCCCCTATGAGCTCTTTCTCTGTGTAGTTCCTTCTATCCTTTGTATTTTGTTCACGAAGGAGTAACCCTAGTCTCAGCATGTCTCGCACTATTGGTAGTTCTGATACGGGAAGCTCCTTGCCTGTACCGACTAACAGGCTCAAGTGGCATGACGACTGACCTCTTGTCTTCAATTTTGGCATCTTAGGAATATCTGAAAAGAAAGAAAAACATTTAAGTATTTTATATCAATTACGATGTTTCAAAGTTTAGTCATTCGATGTTCTAAAATTCAATAAAAAAATATTTCATGGGATTACTACATAATTAGACAGAAGAATATGATAATAATAAATAATTGTAATAATCAATAATCCATACTAACAGTTAAACTGTAGTATTCGTCTAGTAGAATAACTATGAAGTAGGTACAAGAGCAATAACAGCAAACCACCGTCTATGACATTTAAGAGGCAACTGAGGACTGAGAGTGAGGGACAGTTCTATTCATGTTGTGACTTGTACATTGTACAACAACTATATGACCTTGATCACACTCCATATGCGATCAGTGGGATAATTCTGTGACAGACGAATAGTTAATCAATTTATGTCCTATTATTTAGTAAAAGAGTCAATTTCTGAAACTTTAAGGTAAAATTGATGTAGGTAAGGGTTATTTTATTTCATTTTGGTTGGCCAATTTCAAGTTTTGACATGAAAAGACACTATATTTTCACTACCAAAATTGATTTGAAAAAAGTTGACAAAATTGACACACCCTACTACGTATTGTATCTTATTATGCCCACAAATTGATTTTAAATTTATTTTCTGCGACAACAACAGCGTCAAATCATATTTACAGTATGTCATGAAGAAAAACTGTTCTTGTTTCGTTTATCTTATTAATTTGAATGCATTGGCTGCCATGAGAATTACTCGTATGTTGGTATAGCACCAGCTGCCAGTTCAAATCAAGAATAGACGAACATTTTAAAGCTTCAAACAGAGCTCTTTCCTTTTAAATAGACCATTGAAATCTACTATTAAATCTGCATAACCACGCCATCAGTCCCCCTTCACTTAAAATATTATATAACAAAACAATACTCAACTAACAGGCCTCCGCATCTCAGAATATTTATACAGGGAAATAACCTAACTAACAATTCTTCATCATTTGAACTTAATGATGAAATGAGGTTGCTTAACTTCCTTCGTAAAATCTCAGTTCATACTACAGAGAAGATCTACAGCTTTTCGAGGGTTCCGAACCATTACCGCATCAATGAAGATCCAGAGAGTTCGAACTAAGAACCTTCAAAGTAACAACTGGCGTTTTACCACTAAGCTCAGCGAGTCTGGACTTACCACATTGATCCTCCTGAAGTGTACACACTACACATACTGAACTTCACTCTTACAGAAGCTGACAAAAAATACAATTCATAATATAAATATGAGAAGTCTGGAAATGAGAGGAAGTGAAGTTAATATACATTTTCATATGAAGGACTACCATGAATAAGATACAGAAATCGTAAATCATTGAGAAATAGAATAAAATAGCATTTACTGAATAATTTAAATGAGGAGATTTAGTTACTTTTAATTATTAAACGGAAATTTTAAAACGGATTCTTAACAATTTAATTCCGTTTCAAAGGCACAAAACTATCTTAAAGTGTGAAAACATGCGTCTTACTGAACGGTAAATCGTTTGTGTGTGTGTGCACAATAATAAACCTTAAAAAGAACAGGACAAGAGTAACACAAAAAAAAGCATCTGGCGTTAAAAATTCAAAGTTAAAAAATATATATATTTTTTTTTTTTTTTTTTTTTTTTTTTTTTTTAAGTTCGGGAAGAACCGATTCGCCTCTATTTAAAAGGGCATATCTCGGCGGAAAAACAAAGAAAAAGTGAGAGGAAAGACAGAGGAAAAAGAAAGGGTGGAGGGGACAGTCGAAGTGGAAAAAGACCAAGGATGACAAGGACTGCAGGGTCGAGCCCCATCATCCTTGGGTGCTAGGGCCGGGAGGGCGCACGTGAAACCTCCAGGAACAAGCACGTACAAACGAGCACAAAGAGCACTCAAGAGCACGAGCTTAGAACCCCCTTGCGGGATATATATATATATATATATATATATATATATATATATATATATATATATATATATATATATATATATATATAGCGGCAGCTTTTAACATGTACAATGAGACTGGAATTTTCATCAAGATGTGGGAAATCCTTGCATCGAGCAACTGCCCTTGGGTGATGACAGTATTTTCATCAAACTTTGATTCTTGATGAAATACTTTTCGGGGAACTGATTCCTTGAAAATAATTTAATCAAGGTGAGTGGCGTCATCTATTGGAGGAAATACCTCATACTTCATACATACTTCAGCTCCCAAGTTGGCTAGTTACCCTGTCAGTGGAGCCAGCCTCCTTCGCCACTCCGCCCTGTCCAGCAGCATTCCCGTTTCCCCGAGCTCTTGCATGCTGGGCAAGTCGTATCTTCGCAAGCTCTCCTTCACTTCGTCTCTCCATCTCCTTCTTGGTCTTCCCCGCGGTCTTCTGCCATTCTCTGGTCTCCACTCCCAGCACCTCCTCGCAGTTCTCCCTTCCTCCATTCTCTCCAAGTGCCCAACCATCTCAATTTGGCAGCGTCGATTTTTCTCAAAATCGGCGTTACTCCCACATTGGCTCTTATTTCTTCATTTCTTATCCTATCTCTTCGCGTCTTTCTCAGAATAGTCCTCAGCGGTTTCATTTCTGCTGCCTGACTTCTATTTCGATCCGCCATGCGCATTTTCCAGTGTTCCGACCCATAAATCAGTATTGATGTTAAAACTGTTTCGAAGATTATTTTCTTAGTCCCAAGGGGCATACGTTCATCTCTCAGTAGCGGGTATAACATTCCGACATTTTTACTAAACTTTGCAATTCTTTCAGTTATTTCTTGCATATTACCACTTTCTTTAGTAAACATACTCCTTAAATATTTAAATTTTTCAACATTTCTTATTTCCTTATCTCCTATTTGAACTCCAAATTCTCCTTCTTCTCTTCGACATGCACTTAATATTTTTGTCTTTTCTACATTCATTTCCATACCCCCATCTTTCAAACATTCATTCCAATCAATTAAAGCTTGTTCTATATCTTCTCTCTCTGTCGTCCAGAATGCTATGTCATCCGCATATGCCGTTATTCCATTATTATTATTCATTTCATGACGTCGCTTGAAACTTGCAATGACGGTGTCCATATAAACAAGAGTGGTGATATAACACTGCCCTGCTTCACCCCTGTTCTAACTTCAAACCACTCATCATTTTTGTGTCCAGCCCTTACTTTGCATTCGCTAACGTGATACAAACTTTTCAAAGCCCTAAGAAGCGTCCCCCTTACCCCATAAATCTCCTCCAAACATCTCCACATTCTTCCTCTGGGCACTGTATCGAATGCTTTTTTAAGATCTATGAATATTACATAGATGTTAGTATTAAATTCCCATGCCTTTTCTATAACAGAACTGAGGCCAAAAATAAGATCTACCGTACTTCTATATTTTCGATAACCATGCTGTTCCTCTCCCAACCTTGCTTCAGTTATTTGCCTTGCTCTTTTTTTTATTATTCTTTTGTAAAGTTTTGTTATGTTATTAATAAGCGATATTCCCCTATAATTCTCACATCTACCTGAGTCACCCTTTCCTTTATATATTGGAACGATGATTGTTTTTCCCCAATCACCGGGGACTTGACCTCTCCAATATTTATTGAACAGGTTTCAATTTTTTCTTTCATGGCTTCGCCTCCCTCCTTTATAAGTTCAATCGGAAACTCATTCACTCCCGTTGACTTTCATTCTTCATTTTATTAACAGCCTCTTCCATTTCTTCTCTGGTAATAATTACCTGTTCTGCTAATTCCTGGTATATTCCATCCGCTTCCTCCACTTCTCCTTCTGGATCTCCATTCAATAGATCTTTAAAATAATCTGACCATCGTCTATTAATTGCTCCAGGTTCCACTATCACATTTCCCGCTTCATCTTTAATACTGTATACTTTTTCTTTTCCTTCCTATAAGATTTTGCAAGGCTATAAATCAGCTTTTTGTTTCCTTTCTCATCCTCTCTCAACTTTTCTTACAATTCCCTCATTGCCATTTGTTTTACCCTTTTCTTCTCCCTCTCAGCTTCATTTCTTGCTTGCACATATTCCCGTCTTGATTCCTGTGTACGTTGCCTCAACTGCTTCCTATATTTTATAGTTTTCTGTTTTACTGCGCCTTTCACTATATCTGTCCACCATGGTGTATGTCTTCTTCTTCCTCCCCCCACCCACTCAGTTCCCAAAATCTCCTCCGCAACCCTCTTAACACAATCTCTCACGGTTTCCCATTCATTGTTTTCCTCCGTCTCAGCTATATTTCTTTCAAGTTCCTCTCTGAATCTGACTCTAATGTTCTCATCTTACAGTTCCTTTGTTTTAAGTACCTTCCTCTTCTCCACTTTTGTTGCTACTATTTTCTGCATTTTCAAATCTGCTATCAGTAATCTGTGGTCGGAGTCTAACGTAACCCCAGGTATCACCTTGACGTTTCCAACAATTCCCTTATCGGAGCATATAAAGTAATCTATGATGGATTTTTGGTCAAAATTTCCTGTCACTTGGTTCTACCTGTATCTCGTAAACTTATGGGTCTCCTGGTGTTTGAAAAATCCGTTCATGATCTTTAGTTCGTTCCCTACGCAGAAATCTATTAGTTTCTCTCCCTCTGCATTTCGGTTCTGTTCTCCGAAAGGTCCAATTACCTGCTCCACTCCCTCCCTCTCCATTCCCACTCTACCATTGAAATCTCCCCTAAGCAGTCTCACTTCCTCTCCGCCGACTTCATAATTGTCATCTAATAGTTCCATGAAGTTGGTCTTCTCCTCTTCACTCAATACCGAAATACCGTTTGTTTATTTTCATTAACCTAGTGCAATTACATGTACATCAATTTTATTTTAATTAGGAACAATATACTAACAGCAACTTACGTTTTAAGATTAAATACATTAGAAACAAATTTACCTTACCTCGGTGAGATTTAAACCAATACCAATAAAGATTTTTGACAGCTGTCGCTAAATATTGTTTTTTTAAGTTTGCATTTTCAACGCCAATTTTTTTTTCCTTGTTCTGTTCTCTTCAAAGTTTAATATTATGCAAACAAAAACGATTTGCCTTTTTGAAGGACCCATTTTTCAGACTAGTCCATGCTTTTTGTAGGCAACGCCTTTTTGTTTTAAACACAAATTTTGCACAAAATTAGCGGTCATCCTACCTTTTGAACAGAAGTTTTTAAGCCAGTGAGAACATAATATTTACTTTAAGCTCACGAACCACTTACATTTTGAGTACAGCTTCACAAAATTGGTCTCTGGCTTTGGATGTGAAGCTCAAAATTTTTATTTTTGTAAATTTATGGACTAATTTGCTTTTCCTCGATTTCACAAAAGAGTATAAAATTTTGTACAAGCGTGGTCTGACTAGATGCACAAAATTATTTATTATATTTTACCACAAACTGAAAAATAGCTCCATTGTACTGAGCTTAAAATTCCCAACAATACACAATTACACGAACAAACACCTTACTCAGCCGAACAACATTTTGTTCACATAAACTTTGGTCTAAACTTTTTGTAATGAACGAGTATGTTTGATGTTTACATCAAATTATTCGTGATGACGTCCTCTATCGTTTGGTGTCAAGTGCGTGTGGTGTAGTTTCTTCTGAAAAAGGTTAGAGCCTTCAGAAGAGCCGTCGCCGAAGTACTTGTCGGGGTCAAAAAATGATTTAGCCACGCACGGTTTTAGTTTTAATACAAGAGTTGGTCATAACATAAATAAATGAACATCATTCACGTATTTATATTTTATTTTTAAGGGTTTGTTTTAGTTTTGAGAGGTTATAATGGATGGAATTCGATCAAGAAGGAAGCGGTCTCGTTACTACTTTTTTTGTTTTTGCCTGAAATATCCAGAACAGTACAGTATTTCTCATTATTCAGTTATATTTTACCAGTGCGTGAATGTGTGTTCAATGCTTCGCTGAAATTAACAACAACATTACTATAGGAGGTGCAGTGAATAAATGCCTGGGACTGTTTCATTAAAAAAATAGTTAATAAAATCCTCTCATTTACTGACTGCACCTCGTATACGATCATTTTAATAAAAAACTATGAACAAATATTAATAAAGATGATCTCATCCCAACATGCGACTAAATTCCATTTGTCTGTATCCAACACACATTCCAGAAGGTTCAATGCGATTAAGTAATTTTTCTTTTAAGATTTCTAACGCGTTATTTTCCCCGTTAATAAAAAAGCGTAATCAATTTCAAAGTTAAATTTTAGCGTTAAAAGTTTGAACGCCAAGCACAGTTTCGGTCTTAACCTAAAGATAACATTATAACAACACAGAGGAAACGCGATACAATCTTTCTCTATCGAGGACTGCTGTCAACGAAAGTAATGTGCGTCACTCATCCGTTTGTGTAACGTACAACTGAGGTCCAAGTAAATTAATGGATTAATAGCGAGGAAACCAGTTTTATGTTCGAGAAGTCAGATTACATCAATTTATTTTCCGCTCTCTCCATTTAGGGCAGAGTCACTCGTGTCTGAAGATTGTATGACACTGAATTACAAAGTCAGGCTTTCTCAAGTTTTTAATCATTCCATATTTATTTCTGTTACTGCGGCGAATTTTTTTAATTTTAAAATTAATATACAGTGTGTGTGTGTGTATATATATATATATATATATATATATATATATATATATATATATATATATATATAGGTTCTGCTCGATGTTTTAATTCATTCAGAACAAAAATTAAATGACTTATAAGGACAAATTTGCTCGAATTTTTAGGTTATTCACAACAAAAATTAAATTACTTATCATGACAAATTAATCATCAATATAATTCCCTTCTTTTTCTATAACCTCCTCCCACCTGTAGAAAAGTTTTTTTATGCTACGTTCGAAGAAATCCCTTGGTTTCCAGTTAAAAAAAAGCGATCACTTCGTTTTCGATAGCTTCCCTGGATTGCAACTTTTGTCCATCTTGGTGGTGTTGCAGACTTCTAAATAAATGGTAGTCTGAAGGTGCGATGTCCGGAGAATAAGGTGGATGAGGAATTTTTTCCCAACTGAATGCCTCCAATTGGGCAGTGGTGATTCGAGCAGTGTGAGGGCGCACGTTATCCTGGTGGAATAGAACACCTCTGCGATTAATTAATGCGGGACGTTTTTCTTGTAATGCCATCTTCAATCGTTGGAGTTGTTGGCAGTAGACTTCAGCTGTGATTATTTGATTATCTGGCAGAAGCTCAAAATGAATAATTCCTTGCATATCCCACCAAACGCGTAGCAAAATTTTCTTTGGATGGGGTCCATTCCTTGGCTGAGGTTCAGGCTTTGTTTCACGGCTAAGCCACTGACGTCGACGCTTAATATTGTTATAGAGAACCCATTTTTCATCCCAGTGACGATCCGATTCAAAAACGGTGCTGCAGTTGCCGAGAATGCAGTGATGTGCAAATTTTGATTTGATGTTGAAGATTCGCTTGTGACAAATCATGCGGAACCCATTTTCCAACCTTCACTAGTTTTCCTAACAGCTTCAAATGACGATGAATGGTCATATGGCTAACGCCGAGTTGCAGAGCAAGTTCTCTTACAGTTACCGTTGGGTTTTCCTCCACTGTTTCTTTCAGCAACTCTTCATCTAACTCATTTGGTCGTCCTGTTCGTTGGTAATCTTTCAAACTGAAGTCTCCATTTCTGAACTTCTCAAACCATCTCTTACACATCCATTCGCTCACAACATCATTTCCATAAACTCTCTGAATGTTTCTTGCGGATTCACTAGCGTTAGATCCTTTATGGAACTCATACAGCATCACATGTCGAATATGCTCTTTCTTGGGCTCCATGTTTTTTCAATTACTGTAATATCGTAGGGTGGCGTTGTAACTGCATGAAAAACACCAGAGAAAATATTCATTAGCCTAATCCTACACTAGCCTAAGCCTACACTAGCCTAAGTCATTCTGATCATGATAAAACATGTGCGAACCTATCGCCGAGTGTATTTTGCAACATTTCTAAAACTATTTCACATTATCTTGAGGTTATTCTATTATTTTATCTATCGTCCGTTTTCTAATCGAGCAGAATTTATGTTACAACCTGATATATATATATATATATATATATATATATATATATATATATATATATATATATATATATATATATACGGTGGAGAGCGCAAGAAAGCAACTCGCTCCTCCACCAAGCCAGACCTGGAGGCGGGGCCACCAGCTTCACCTTCGTGTGAAGAGAGACACACATGGAACAGCAACGAGGTTAACGAGGTATATACCTCGGTGATGTAGTGGTGAGCGTCGCTCACTACGAATCTATCGGCCTCGGGATCGAGACCCGGTAACGGCAGACGGCGCACAGCAAAACCCAGCTGTTCATCCTTCCACACAATAAACAAAATTGGTTGGTAGGTAAGTGGGTACCCTGAGTAGTCTAGTGGTTAAGACGCTGGGCTGATGGTGGGGCGTGGTTCGGATTCCACGTTAAACTGTAGGTCTAAGGTGGAGTGACAAGCTTGACCTTCGTCAGAATGAGCAATTCGGGCGGAAGCAAAACCAAGGTTAACCAAGGTATATTATGGTCTCTGCGGTGCCTTTATTTTCTCTTATATATATATATATATATATATATATTGGCTTTCGTTATTAATGATCTCATTGTCTGTTCCTTTTTCTCTAATAACACACGCGCTCTCTCTCTCTCTCTCTCTCTCTCTCTCTCTCTCGTGCCTTCTTTTCTCTAATGATAGTTTATCTCTATAATGATATAAGTTCCCCTGCCTCTCACTTCTTCTGCATTCAACCAAAGGAGGAAACGTTAATGAAAAACTTTTTTCTTCTAATTTAAGTACAAATAACTTATTTAAAACAACGAGATAGTTTCGCCTTAAGTTAAGTTCTTAATGGACTTTATGGTGTTAGTTAATAAAGGTTATTGTCGCATAAACCCAAATAAAAAGTGCAATGATAATGCTTCCTTTGACATATATATATATATATATATATAATTATATATATATATATAATGAAAATAACCACGAAAGAAAAATAAAACACGAAATGGTGCTCTAGCGCTTTCGTCTAATGACATCCTCAGAAACACTGAAATTAATAACAAGTTCGAGATTATATATAGGTCACAAAGAAAAAAGAAAAGGAAAATATGATTGGTGGACAAAATTTGTAGGAGGCGCATACAAATTTACATGGAAAAGCTGCCAGAGTTTTAGCACCTTGCCCTTCTTGTCTAAATCTGTTCTGAACGAATTCAAAACAAGAGAATCAAGCGAAAAAAGGCCCTGGCTAATGTAGAAATTGTAAGTTGAATAATGACAGACTGAAGAATATTTCTATTAACGATGTTGCTTCACTGAAACAAAACTGAAGCATTATTCCAGTCAATACAATGGGATAACTCTGACAAATGGACAAAAACGGCACTGGACGACTGTCCCGTTCTAACGGAATACTGATGCTGTTTTACACGCGTGTTCAAATTCTTTCCCGTCTGTCCAGTGTAAAAGGAATCGCATTGTTTACAACTAATTTTAGCAGTTTTTCCGATGACAAAAAAACAACTGTCATCAGACCACCTGCCCATCATCATTACAACACGTTCTACACTCTGCCCCTACAGCCTTAGGCACACTTACAGAAATTACAAGAAAGCTGATTGGGATCAGTTCAAAATACAGACTGAGGAACAATTCACCACATTAAACAGCACACCCATCATAAACATCAATACAACACTCAAGACATTCAATAACATCATCAATAATGCAAACAAATACATACCCAAGGGCAACATTAGGAAATACAACCCAAATTACACTAGAGGAATAGCCCACCTCATAAGGCAATGTAACAACCTCAAACATAACACACAAACACCACACACAGAAGCCATAAAACAGCAGATACAACAACTCAACACAGAAATAAACAACAAACTTAAAGAAAAACAAACAGAAACATTTAGGTAATTCATAACAACACGAAACCACTCCACTGATACAGGCTATACAAGACTATAAACGGCACTACCCACTCTAACAGCGGCATTCACACCTCACACGCGGCTATTTGTCGCAGCCAAAAAATATCCCGACATATACTCAACAAGCTAACATTCTAGTTAATCACTACGCAAAGATAAGTCACCTAAACAGAGACAACAACCAGAAACACGCAGACAGACAAACAGCCAGACAAAAGAAAACCCACAGACTCGACACGACCATTACACCCTTCAATACAGACCAGACAACATATCTAACATACACCTTAAACACTTGGGCCCACAGGGAATACTAACTCTCACAAACATCAGCACATATTCATACCAACACTGTATCATTCCTAACATATGGAAACAAGGTAAAATTATTACACTACTCAAACCAAACAAAAATCCAACAGAACCAGCTTCCTATAGACCCATTACTTTACTATACACACCTTCCAAAGAAACAGAAAGACTAATCTTACAAATCATCAACCCACACATACTACTATCGCCTACTAAACATGGATTCAGACCTCACCACTCAACCACGACATTACTCACTAACCTCACGCAGCACATCATGGATGGCATCAACTCCAGACGACCAGCTCAACGTACACTATTAGCAACAATAGACATTAGTAAAGCATTTGATGCTATCCCACGCTTCCCTCTCATAAACAAAATACTCAACACAAACATGCGCAATAACACCAAAAGGTGACTGAACAATTATCTTTCAGGAAGATACTCACATGTCACATTTAATGGCAAGTCATCTAAAAACAAGCTTTTCCCGAACGGGGTCCCTCAAGGCTCTGTTCTCTCACCAACACTGTTCAACTTATACATGCATGACATTCCAACACCTATAGATAACAAGCTTACCTAAGGTGACCAAAGTCCTGATTTTGGGCGAGACAGTCCCGAATTTATGACATGTGTCCCTCTTTTCAAAATGTCCCGAAAATTTCCCGCATTTGGAGCAAATTTTCATAAATGTCCCGCTTTATTAAAATTACTGTTACATTAGACATTAGATGTCCTTTATGAATTAATAGAATTATGCCACATTCTGAATTCCAAATCTAAATACTAACTTGCAAACTGAACTGGTACGATACATGTCACCGTGCGGCAGTGCCGTGATTCCCGACTAGCGTTTCAGTGTTTCATTAGCGGCCTCTGTGTAAAGTTGTGTTGTAGTGTAACGCTTTTATGTTTTTATGTTTGCTTAATTAATAACCTTAATTAATTTTTATCCCTGCATCCTTTTTTTTTTCTTTTGTAGCTAGGTTAAACTTTTTCGTTTGAAGGATAAGGAAAGTTATTAATTGTATCGTACGTAAGGTCGTAGGCCTAGTTTGA
The DNA here is from genome assembly GCA_023014485.1 of Bathynomus jamesi. Classification (NCBI taxonomy): domain Eukaryota; kingdom Metazoa; phylum Arthropoda; class Malacostraca; order Isopoda; family Cirolanidae; genus Bathynomus; species Bathynomus jamesi. Next base: position 668,179 of record JAJOZX010001477.1, on the reverse strand, counting down.
CAACACAAAATGTCTAAAACTAAAAGGAAGTGTACATTTAATGCATATCTGCAGTCTAAATAGCCATTTATTACAAAAACAACAACAGAAAGTGATGTACGGTGTGAGAAATGTAGAAGTGACTTCAGCATTGGACATGGTGGGATTAATGATATTACTAAGCATCTTAGCTCAAAAAGACACAAATCGGTTGATATTGGTGCTTCATCTAGTAAGATAGTGAGTGATTATTTTAAAAGTGTGACGCCTAGTAATAAGGATTTAAAAGTAGCTGCTGCTGAGGGTTTGTGGGCTTACCATACAGTCAGGGAAAATCAAAGCTTCAGATCTACTGACTGTGCAACAAAAATTTTGAAAACATGCTTTGAACCAAAATTTTCATGTGCCAGAACAAAGTGCGAAGCGATTGTTTCAAATGTATTTGCACAATATGCTGAAACAGAATTAAAAAAACAATTAAAGGATGCTCATTGCATAACATTCCTAACTGATGCAAGCAACCATGGAAACATCAAGCTGTTTCCTGTTTTAATTCGCTTCTTTCAGCCATATGAAGGTGCTCAAGTGAAGCTTATTGACTTTAAATAGTAAAACAAGATGGTTGGCATTAATGCCTGCAGTTGAAAGAATACTCAAGCTGTTTCCTGGTCTAAGATCATACTTTCTGAGCCAAAGCAAGTGTCCAGTGATACTGAAAAACTTTTTTGAAAACCCACAATCAGAGATCTGGCTCAACTTTGTGCACTGTCCACCTTTAAAGATTGAGGGTGAACATATATCAGTTGTGGAAGTGATGAGTGCAATTTCTGATCTGAAGGATAATTTGCAATCAAAGAAAGATAATGTGTTTGTGCCACTCTCAGTCAGGAGTCTTGTAAACAAACTTGAACAAGATGGGTTGATTGATTCTAATGATTCCTTATCTGTAAAGAAAATATTAGTTGAGTTTTATGACACATGCGTTAAGTACTTGGATCAGTGGTCGGGTCACTTGCCAAACATTGAGTGTATGCAGTGGGCTTTATTAAGACAAGTTCCAAAGTGGTCAGTTGTTGAGAAAACAATGGATTTTGCTGCTGAAAAACAACTATTTGACCCCAAATTTGACACTGAATTATTTGATGAGTTCACGTGTTTTGCAAAGTACATTAGTGATGAGAAAGTAGCAGAGTGGAATGCATCTAAATTATCAACAGACCAGCGCTGGGTGGAAGTATTCACTCATTTCAAGGCCAGAGATGTCAATCATCACGAATGTCAGCATTAGTTCAGTTCATACTCTGTCTTCCAGGAACTAATGCTTCGCCTGAACGTGCTTTCTCTCAAATGAATAAGACGTGGACATCTGAGAAAGCACAACTGAAAGTCTCAACTCTAAAAGCTTTACTTTTAACTAAAATAAACTTCAATCAAACCTGTATGGAGTTCTACACTATGTTGAAATCAACTCCGGAGTTACTTCAGAAGATTTCATCTACTGAAAGTACGGGAATTGAAAAACAATTACGATAATACTGCGTATTGGTATGTTATAGATATAAGCCATTCTCAGTCGAGTTAATTTTTTCATAATTATATACTCAAGAGAAAAATACAAACAGTGAAGTAATAATTATGTTCCATATATATATATATATATATATATTATTAATATATATATATATATATAATATATATATATATATATATGAGGTAGAGAGGTGTCCCGCTTTTGGCTCCTGAAAATATAGTAATTTTAGTTTATAACTCCAAAAATTGAAAAATGTTCCGCTTTTTTCTACTAAAAATATGATCACTTTAAGCTTACCTTATCATCATATGCAGATGACATCACTCTAACATCCACCCACAACAACATCGACACCGCTACAAATAACCTACAAACATACATAAACAGTATACAAGACTGGCTCACACACAATAGAATCAAAGTAGCGCCCACAAAATCAACCATCACCTTGTAACAAGCAACACAAAAGAACACCAGATAACTCCACAGCTTACACTAAACAACACCAACATTCCACACATTAACATGACCAAAATACTTGGGGTCACATACAACACATCATTATCTTTTGCAAACCACATTCAGGACAGTAAAAACAAATGTATGTCAAGACTTAACACGCTTAGGGTACTAACAGGCACAAACTTTGGACACCAGCACGAAACAGCATCACTCATATTCAAACAATATATTCGCTCAGTTATGAACTATGTAGCCCATGCTGGGCACCCATTATCTCACACACACACACATAAACACCTTACGGACAATACAAAACAACGCACTTCTTATCATTACAGGATGCACTCAAACAATACCAATAGAACACCTGCACACAGAAACAAAAATACTGAAAATTTGGGAACATTTAAACATGAGGGGAACACAATTTATGGCAGCAGCGACAACTAACCCACAATACCCTTGCCATTACATGTACAATCATGTACTAACACCTCGCACCATAAAGGTAACACCAGAGAGACATTATAACCAAATGCTCCATTCTATACCACGCCTCACAGACATCACACAGTACAGAAAACACACACACACACACACACACACACACACACACACACACACACACACCTAACCCACAAAGCACTGACACGACTCGGTCCGAATGCGGTCATAGGTGCGAAGCCGCCACCCATTGAGAGGTCAGAGACCAGCCTGAGTAGATCGGATCGAATTAACTTAGCACGATTCCGATGTGAACATCACCCACAGACTGTACCGCTCTGGCACAACATGGAACACACCACAACATCACGAGTGCCTTGAACCTCTGGTCCACTCCGGAGAGGGCGATCGGTTACCTGCGTGCCGTCAGCTTGCTCGATCAGGGTGGGCTGATCGGCTAACCAACAACAACAACAACAGTTAATTTTATAGATAATACATGAATTATTTATTGGTAGGACTGTGCTTTACTATGATGTTTTTCACAATACTGTCAAATGAAAATACTACATTAATGTTCAAAAGTTTAACTACATTAGCAATGCCTAAAAAGCAGGGGAAAATGGAAGTACTAAAATATTCTTCGACAAAGTGCGAGGGTTATTATTCACTCGATAGAAAGTTCGTTTTGCCTTGTCAAGACAAGATTCCAAAAAAGCAGGTGAGTAACACAAATCACTTTCAATACTGTTGATTTTTTCTAACTCGGCATCCATGTATTCCGGACTGGCGATCCTAAGAGCGCAGAGAGACAGTGAAGAAAATATGGCTTGTCGAGTCCCATTTCGGATGACTCTTGTTGAGAGCTTTCGCTTCTCGATGGTCCAATTTTGGACCGAATGACAACACAGTTTCCTTTCTTTGAAGTTTCTTGGTTGACCTCGTTTGAGCTTTTGTTCATTTGAGTAAATTCCCAACCATTTCGTCGAATCCCATCTTGGGATAACTCTCTTTGTACGTTGATGCCTTCGGCTGGCAACTCTTCGTACCACACCACAGCGTCCTTCTTGTTCAGTTTGGCTAGCTTGGGCTGCCATTACTGGGGTTTGGGGAGGTTTTGTTGGGCTTTTATCTCTTTAGCCTTTGCCTTTTTTCTTTCGTTTTTTGAACCAACAATTTTTTTGTAGGTGGTCCTTCTTCTTGCAGAAAGTGTAGAACCCCCGTTTTCTTTCAGGTTCCTCGTCTGCTTTGTTTCTGCGGTTTTCTTTTCGCTGCATGAACCAACAATTTTGTCTTATGTGCCGCTTTTCCTGCAAAAGGTGCAGAATATCCATTTCCTTTCAGGTTCTTCATCTGCTTTGTCTTTGTGGTTTTCTTTTCGCTTTTTGAACCAACATTTGACCTTTGTGTGGCCCCATCTTTTGCAATAGCAGCAGAAGCCCCATGTTTTTATAGATTTTTCCTCTGTCTTCGCTTTCCAATTTTCCCTTGGTTTGTTAAACCAACATTTGTCATACGTGTGGCCCCTTCTTATGCAATATGTACAGAATATCCGTTTTTCCCCCTTTGTGTATAAGTGCATCCTTGTGGTCTCTTTGTTGACCTTGACTTGCCTTCGTCATTGGTTTTGGTGTGAGTAAGAACCTTCACACATTCAAACGTGTCAACCATTTCCCGTATGGATATTTTGTTCTCTGACTTTGACGTGCCTTTGTCATAGGCTTCGGTGTGGTTAAGAGGTGTCCCCCTCTTAACCGTGTCAACATTTTCCCATGTGGGTGTGTGGTTTTCTATGTTCCCCGTGTTTCCATGTTGTTTTTCTAGTTCCAGTAACCTTATTTGTAATTCTAAAATTCTAGTTTTGTCTGTGAAAGTGGTCTCGTTGTATTTTGATCATAAGGTAGTCTCTTCTATTATGTGTTCCTCAATTAAATGTTCTACGACTAGGTTTTTTGTCTCTCTTTCTAGTGCATTCTGAGGTGTTTTTATTTGATAAACTTCCACTAATTTTTCCCAATCGGCCTTCTTAACCCTTTAAGCCCTGAATGTTTTGTTGGGTTAAGTTATGAATGCTTGTATTTGAAACGTTAGCAATTTGCACCTTCAGTCCTTAAAGGGTTGAGTTTTTCAAGGTTTACGTTAAGTGCTTCCATACTTGGGGTCTGCACGAAAGAGTCAACGTTGGAAAACATTATAAAGTTGGGATAAAGCTTATCTCTTTATACTTTACCTTTTCAAAACAAAACTTTATAACGTTAAAAAAAAAATTTACCCTTTAAAAACATTTTAAAATTTTTAGGATCTTGAAACCTTTAAAACTTTTAACTTCTTTAGACCTTTAAGTCTTTTAACTGCTAACAGAATTAACAGAGAAACCTTGGTTTTTAAGTTAATTTGATAACTCAATTTGATTTTGATTTTTAGTCAAGTGACTACGGGTTCTGTTTACTGAGATTTAAATTCCCTCAATTCTGAGAATTCCCGGATATAAGAGTTCCGACATTTCCAGATATAAGGCCCCCAATTTGTTATGTTTTGACTTATTTCTTTATGATTTATTTATCATTTATATATTTTATTTACACCTGTTTGAGGTTCAAGCCAACACACAAAAATAATACCGTTTAGGTTTCTTGTTACTTCCGTATAGGGGAATAATTGAAAAGCCCTTTTACGAAAATAATATATTCGTCAAAAAGTTAAACACTAAACAAATTACAATGCAAAAATGAAATTTTGACATTCATGAAAATTTGCTGAGGAACGACACATTAAATTTTAAGGAAAGACTATTTTACGTCTTGAATTTGTCTGAGCCAAACCCGTTCGCTGTACGAGTAATCTACTCAAAATTAGAGGAACAATTTCACGTCTATTTGCCACACACGATTTTTTATGTATGAATTTAAGTTAAATTAAAAAAAAGGAGAAATTTAATCCAATTTTGTTTAATTTTGGACAAAAGATCGTCACGAGACCCGCTATATGTAAAGCTTTGAGACACACTGATTCTCTTTTCTAATTTCATTTTCGTTACACTTATTCCGTCTTTCTTAAAAAACTTATTATATTAAAATTTAAAATCTCATCTTGAGGATATTCCTCAGCAGGCGAAACCAAAGGGTAAACAAAAAATGCAAAACTTCACTTTTATGTAGAGGTCAAAATGTGACAATAAAACCCATACTAATAGACGGAGATATTTCCACAACAGTTTCGATGCCCACTGAGTAGTAGTATGTCCGCATTTGGGGAGACAGACATAGATCAATTTGAAAATTTCCCCCTCACCGTCCTTCATGACGGTCTCCTGATTTCCTTCATGAGGATCAAAACAAACAAAAAAATCCTCCTTGGGTTCCTTCACGGTCTTTCGAAAAAACAAACATATTTGAGTACGAAAAAAGACACTTTTTATGCAGCCTTCCGGTGCGTTCCGTCATGTTCGTGGCCCCATCACTTCAAGCTGCAAGAGGGGCAACATTCCCACTCATCAGCTGATATAGAGTATATATACTGTACGTACTTTACAGGTAAAGATTAAATAGCAGAGTCGCCTTATGATTATAGAGCTTAACATTCAATTTTGAAAGTTATACCCTTGAACAATAGAGACTGAACAGAAGAAAACTAAATAAATATTTGAAAAAGGGCTCAATAGACTTATACGAGAGGACGTACGGGATCAAAACATACAGCAACTTCTGTTGTGTTCTCGGAGCCATTTTTACCGTATAGCTACACGAATAGCAAAACTCAGATTAATTATGATTCAACACCTATATCTGAATTAATATTTGTATTATATGAAATTAGAATAATAGAAATATTAACTAAATTAAAATAAACTGCATCTAAATTTCAATTATAGGGATAACTCATACTTTTTCCAATTTTGAAGTCAAATATTTTATCACAAAACAAACAACAAAACATCAAGCGGATAAACTAATGTTTTAATTATTCATCCATCAAATATGTTTTTCTGCCTCTAATTATCCACTTAAATATTATTATTATTATATATTATTATTATTATTATTGTTACTATTATTATTATTATTATTATTATTATAATTAACTATTTATCTTAAATTATTTTCTTAGCCTTTATTATACAATTAGTTTCAGATCTACGAGTCGTAACCATTGTTGTATTTCTTACAGAAAAATTGCGGAACCAATTCTACAAAATTGTTTTGGCGAGGGAAGGTATATATATATATATATATATTAGTGTAATCCAGGTTTTAAAAGAGACCAGAGTACATAAATTTTATATTTTAGAAGTACAAACAACAAATTCTGTTTTCTTTCATTGCCATGACTTTCCACAGTAGTAAATAACAAATAAGTAACTGTAAGTTTCTGTAACGCAGTAATTGTACGATATTACTTGCTATTATTATTATTATTATTATGTAGCCAGGCACTTGTCTTTTTATTTTATTCCTCCTTTGTCTATAATTAAAAATTGACTTAAAACTACCATTTCATAAGAGAATCAACGTCTATGAACTTAAAAAATAAGATGTTATTTTCTTGGCTTATTTCAATTCAAATAAGCCTACCAGCAGCCCCATACCTTAACAGTATATAATATACACACACACACACACACACACACACACACACACACACACACACATATATATATATATATATAGGAGAAATCCAATGACAAGGAGAAATGTAAATGCCATGAAAAGTCTTCTTTATTGCGCAACGTTTCGAGCAATACGCTCATCTTCAGGCTGTTTAATAACAATGTGAAATTAAAATCAATATTGAATGAAAAACAAACAGAAATTTCTATAACCTATTCGTAAAGACAAATTTTAAAAGACTGAGAAAAGAGGGTTAAGTTCTAAGTTATACAGATTTACATATAAAAATTAAGAAGTTATTTTTAAATACATGTAGTAAATGTGAAATTAATACACTGGAAAAATTACCAATAGTACACTGGAACAATGGAGCTATCTACCTTACACAGCAGTATCCGAGGCCGACTAATTTGAGCAGAGGAAACGGGAACGAAGGATGGCGAGGGAGATAGGGGAAGGAGGGATTATAAGGAATTGGGGAAGGAGGAGGGATCATAGCAAATTGAGAGGGACGGACGATGAGTCAACATTCAGACTAGGGGACAATGCTTTAATGAAAAGGGATTCTAAAATTCTTAGTGAGTTGGGACAAGTATTACAACCAAGAATTTTAAAATTGTCTAAAGTGACATCAATTTTGCATTTGATGCTATGTTCACGAATGCTGGAGGCTTCCTTAGTTTTTAAAATTTTACCTGTTCGGCCACTTATTCCCATATGCGAATAAAATCTAGCCCTGAGTGTACTATTGGTAATTTTTCCAGTGTATTAATTTCACATTTACTACATGTATTTAAAAATAACTTCTTAATTTTTATATGTAAATCTGTATAACTTAGAACTTAACCCTCTTTTCTCAGTCTTTTAAAATTTGTCTTTACGAATAGGTTATAGAAATTTCTGTTTGTTTTTCATTCAATATTGATTTTAATTTCACATTGTTATTAAACAGCCTGAAGATGAGCGTATTGCTCGAAACGTTGCGCAATAAAGAAGACTTTTCATGGCATTTACATTTCTCCTTGTCATTGGATTTCTCCTAAATATTAAATTGAAGCTCTGTAGAAGCAACCCGCATAATTATATATATATATATATATATATACGAGGAGTGATCAAAAAGTATCGATAATTTTATTGCTACGGACAAATGAATGCAAATAAGAAATAACCGTTTGCATATGTGAGTCTTCCTGCCCTCTGGCGTCTGCAGTCTGAAGCAAAATCTGCTACCATGAGTCAGTAGTTGGTTGGAGCGCTTAAAGGGAGGGTATGTTTTTGCAGTACGTCGAAATATCGGAAATGGAGCAAAGCGCGTTCGGAGACGAACGAAATGATTAAAACAGCTTTTGGAAGTGATGCTCTCAGTGCAGCTAACGTTTACAAATGGCACAAAAAGTTTAAAAATGGAGAAACATTTGCTCGTACCAGAAATCGAATCTGTTAAACATTGTCATCCGTAATGAGAAGTGGAAGGGAGGCCACTGCGTTCCTTGTCTTCAAGCGATGTTTCTCCATTTTTAACATACCCTCCCTTTAAGCGCTCCAACCAACTACTGACTCATGGTAGCAGATTTTGCTTCAGACGGCAGACGCCAGAGGGCAGGAAGACTCACATATGTAAACGGTTATTCTTATTTGCATTCATTTGTCCGTAGCAATAAAATTATCGATACTTTTTGATCACTCCTCGTGTGTATATATATATATATATATATATATATATATATATATATATATATATATATATATATATAAACAATAAAAAGATAGCTAAGGTTATGCTAAAAATACTATTTTTAATATATCCACCTGAAGGAAAACTGGCTGTTCAGTCTTCTTAGAGTATACAGTTTTTAACCGAGATTCTTTCTGTACATGTATCTGAATTGTAGAGAAACTTTTATCAACAATCTTTCTAGTTCCAGTCATGACAAGCACCTATTTATATTTCTTCAATTAATACTTCTCTAATTTAGCGTCTGTTAGCAGCTTCCTATTTTTTTCACTTTTCATTCGCGTCAGTCAGTCAATTAAAGTATTGAATCCTTCTATTTAAGATCGCTGTAGGGACAAAATCAAAGCACACTTGAGGTGTTTCACGTGTAATACTTAATAAATAATGAAGAGAATCTAACCAACCGTTAAGTATAATGTTAATTGGATATTATTACTCAGCGAGGAGAACTTGTGAATTGCGTTTGTCACAGATTCACGATCAAAATGTTCTAAATCTTAAGAACTGTAATCCTTCGGAACTAATATGAAACCTTATGCTATTTTGGAGCTGAGACATTATTAATTTATAAATAAATAATATATTATAGGAGACAAATTATTATTTATGTTTGTGATGTATTACATAAAACTATAATAACTATAATAGTGATAATGATAATATTAATGATAATAACAATAACTATACCGGCTTAATAAATTGTTGCCAATAAACAAATATTGTGATTATAATTATGACTATGTATGATCTTTAACAATACCGTATCACACCCTGTTAAAGTTTCAGGAATTAAACAAATTTATACTTCAGTAGACACAGTAAGCTACTGTGCGGAAATAAAACTATAAACCACCTATAATCAGTCAAATTGTGTATCACACCAAAGAAGGTCCTTCCCTCTCAAAGGATATACCTGTAATGTGATGTAGTAGTTTTAGACTTGATGGAGTTACCTAAACCAGAATAGTTATAAAATTTCAAAGGTTAGATTTATGTGAAGAATAAATGCATGGTAAGAAGAAGAAAAACAGAATTATTAAGTTCAATATTTTATTCGTTTTCCCAAACTGTCAAGGTTTTATATGGTAAAAGAAGAAAGTTAGGTACTGTAGTATAATCTACGTATGAGGAGTTTGCCAGAAGTGTTGCGCATCTTCTTGAAAGAGAGTGATCCAATTCCAAAGTATCAATAAGATAATTCTAATACCTATAGGGTAGCTACTTTGTACTAGGAAGATCACATGTAATTAATGACCTGGTCAGCCCTTTTGGGGAACTAACATGTAAAATCTAAGCTTTTCTCAGAATTTATTTTATAACTTCAGTTATGATATTGGTTATACGAGTATTTTAAATCAAAGGTTAACTTATGCAATAGAATTAGCCTAGTCTAATTAATTTTAGGATTTTCACGTGTTAAGAGATTATGTACTATAGTCCTTACCTCAGTTACTTAACTTGCCAAAGTCATGTAAAACCTGCATTAAATCACATATAGACCTAGATACTGGGTTTACCAAACTTTTGGTAGTGAATATCGATCAGAGAGTAAAAACATCTAGGTAATGAATAAACTAGTAGGGCTCCCCAGGCTCTTTTAGTGATAATTCTGATTCTGTACTAACATTTAGTAGTTGCTTGCACTTGTCCCATAGAAACAAACAAACAAACGCTTTAGTTCAGACTCAACAGGTACAAACATTATACAAGTGGGCGATTAAGAGATAGGTGTCTGAAGCACTAAGTAGGCCAGCGAATCACTATGCTTAATGAACATACAATTGCCTTCGGCAATGCTTCCAGATTTGAGATTTATAAAATATATCGGCGCCCAGTCCACTAACCATGGCTTCTATTATCTTATTGACTGGCTCGCTAAGCCTAGTGATAAATCTAAATACAAAATTGCGAGTGACACTGGCACAGTTAGGCACCTTATTGACTACAAACAGCATACTGGCACTAGAAGGAGCACACATTTATAAATCTTGGGGTTCTTAATAAAGTCTTAAAAATATTATATGCAACATATAATTTTCTTAAATTATACATCCTGTAAATCCCTCACAAATGAGCTGTGTACATTGGAGTACAAAAAGTTTTGAATAAAATCAATTTAATATCTAATGTACACATATTAAATTTTCTAACCAAAGCATTTCCCTCAGCATATAATTGTCTACATTGCCTTAGAATGACAGTCATCTGAAAGACTATCATTTAGTATGTGACCAAGATACTTACTCTGGTACACTTCTGACAGCACCATATCATTCAATCGAAATTTCGGAAATTTTATGTATTTGTAGGCCTTGGTCCTCATAATCATAACATGCCTTTTAGCAGGGTTGTATTTTATCTCGTTATCCATCCCATACCTTTCACACACCCTCAAAAGTGTGCTGAGGCCTTTCACAGATGGAGAAATAAGAACTAGATCATCTGCATACGTCAAATGATTAACAATCATTGTACCAATATAGCAGCCTATTTACAGGTGTTCAGTACACCAGTTAGATTATCCATATAAACAATGAATAAGTAGGGGGATAAGTTGATAACATCCCTCCCTGTCTGACACCATTGGGCACAGAGAATGGCTCTGAATTAACCCCACCCCATCTTACAATCATTGTCTGGTGATTATGCTAGAATAGTATATACGGACCAAGTAACCAGGGTATTAAGATTTACAAGTTTCATGAAAAATTTGTCATGAATAACACGATCAAATGCCTTAGGGGCATCCAGGAAACACAAAATACATTAGCATCTAGAGTTTGGTGTTTACAGACCACTTCCTCCAAGGCATACACACACACACACACACACACACACTGTGCTTCTTTTTGAAGCCAAATTGGTTATCACTAGTATACAGGTAACATTCAAGACTATTAATGAGTATGTATTCAAACACCTTAGACATAATACTGGCCAAGGATATTGGCCTATAGTTATCTCTACTGTTGATTTTACCCTTTTATCTTTTAGTACTGGCACCAAAACAACGGATAACATTGTACCCGACAAAACACCATGTATCAGTAAACCTGTAAAGCGCAAAGCTAACAGAGGTCACTAATCTGTCGCCACTAAATTTCAGATGCTCAGCAGAAATACCATCAATACCACATGATTTGTTACAATCTAAACATTTTATTGCCTAGTTAGGCTCAAATACACTAACTCTTATATCTGGACTATAGACAGCACCACAATTAATATTATTGTTCTTATGTACAGGGTTGAATAACTCACTGTAGTGATCCTTCCATAATTTGACTGTATTCTCGGTCCCAGTTACATTTTCAATATTAACAGGGACAGACATTGCACTATTATTCATTGTTTTTAATTCTTACCAAAAGTTTCTTGGATTCTACTGGCAAGCTTCCTAGCCAGAGCATCCCTGCTTAACTCATCCTCATGATTTTTTATATATCTTAATGCATACTTGAACCTGGCATTATCCCTCTGTTTTGTTGCAATACAGGGCTTGCCCTGGCTTCCCTTGTTCACACCACATTAAAAAAGCATCTCTGGGTGTATTATGAAGTTCAGCCGCATAATCGCTCCAGCCAGGCCTACATGTAGAGTTTTTCTCCTAAAGTTATTTAAGTCTAGACTAGCATTATTGAGAGAGGAATCAATTTGTTTATACATGTCGTTAAATTCCAAAATATGTTTGAATTCTACAGTTTACATCCTGACAAGCTAGAGTAACTGTATTTAAATACTTTGCTCGCAAAAAATATTCAGTAGACTAAACTAAAATGAAAGATGGTAATTGTTACAACACTAGCATGCAAACATTTTTTAATATAGTAATTACCGTACAAATGAACTGACTACGGACAACCATCTTTTGTAAGTACTGTAGACTTGACTTAGCGAGAAAGTAACTGAAGCATATTTATGAACAAAGCGATACGGTTGTAATGTTGCATATATAGTAAACCTGAATCTGAAATGCCAAATTAAATAAAAAAATCAATAATCATTTTTTTTACGTTCTCTGTAAAATTATAATTATATGGTTGGGTGCTGGATGTTCTAATAGGATTTATTGTATGTATTTTACAAGGATACTTCATAGAGAGTCAAAAGTGTAAGGGCTAGTAAGTATGTGCGGAAATTGTTTTCATTATTAGGAATTTTGTTATATGCCATTTTGAAGTGTAAACAAATTTCAGTCAACTCTTATATTGTTGTTTTAAAAACTAATTTCATTTGAGGTCTTTAACCGAAGTCAGGCTGGCTCCAAATTCTCAATTAATTAACCTTCCTTTATCGTTACACTGTACGCCCTCTTCACAACATTTATGTATTTACAATTATAATTTTAATAGTAATAATAATAATAATAATAATAATGGAAATATTATCACACAACATACTAGTTTATAAAACCAAAATAAAAAAATATTGTAGACATTCTTTATAAAAGTTCTTAACAGTAGCTGGCTGCTAGTCAAATAAGTAAGGGCTACCTACATCTAAATCTACATATAACCCCTGGAGTTTTGGAAAGGAATGCAAGCAATGCAAGATGCGAAATACACATCTGTTTCAGGGATAGCTTAAGCAGATTTACCTACTTGACAAAGATTTTAGGCCCTCTTATGCCAAACTAACTGCTATATACTGCATGTTTAATACAGTTTCCTTAATAAAAATGTCACATCAAAAAGTCTCACATCTCAACTTGTATACACTTCAAACAGCGCAGTATTTGTTCAAGAAATTACAATACAAGTTACTAATGGAAAAAAAACTGTTCTACAGATCTACAGAAGCTAAGGCTAACAAAGACCCTAAGATCACTATAAGGTTAGCCCGAGAGAAAGAAGAAAGTAAGGGGTTAAAAGAAGAGAATAAGGGTTAAGTAGCAAAACCTATCACTCGTGGGTTAAAATTCATTCAGAAAGAGAGAAAGAAAGACACCATCACCATCCGCCGGCCACTGCCGACAAGTCGGAAAAATAGTCGAAGAGAATACTTCCAGCTGTTGCAGACCAGTCCTCCACTCCATACGGAAGTAGAGGATGCAGCCCACTCTGCCGGAAAGGGGTGAAAGATGAAAAGAAGTAAAATAAGAACGCATTACAAACCATGCAACACATTCTTAACTCAAAGAACAACACATTCTTAACTCAAAGCAACACATACCTCCAGCGGTTGCAGACCGGTCCTCTACTCCATAGAGAGGTAGAGGACGGAGCCCATTCCGCCGGAAAGGGGTGGAAGATGAAAAGAAGTAAAATAAGAACGCATTACAAACCATGCAACAGATTGCAACACATTCTTAACTCAAACACTATCATACCATGCAAACTAGACATGCAATGAAGAGAGTTACAGACATGCAAATAAGGAGAGAGAGAGAGAGAGAGAGAGAGAGAGAGAGAGAGAGAGAGAGAGAGAGAGAGAGAGAATAACAAAAAGTGGGTTAGTTTACACTACGAGCTACATCTAAGTTCGTGTTAGTCTAATTTTTTTTTTTTTGCTGGCATCACACGCTGGCATGTCACAAGCTGGCATTATCGTCAACAGAGCTCCTGTTACTAATGGTTTCATTATATTAAACAACGTTAATAATTCTAACGAGGGAGAGGGAAAAGGGGGCGGCTCGGAGGGAAAAGGGGGCGGCTCAGAGGGAAAAGGGGGGCTGTTCTATATTTGATTCAATTAATAAAGTTCTCCTTTATTATTTTCTCTTTGTAGTCTATGAACACTCATGATTAAAAAAAATACATACAATTTATGTCATTAAAATGTCATGCACAAGCTTACATTCGTGAAAGAGCCTATCTTTTTCTTAAAAGTAACTAAGTAGTTACTATTTACCACATTATATTACAAGTTACACCAGACCTACTTATCTCTTATAGCGCAATTATATCAACTCCAAAAGTGTCCTACATAACTTATCACTATTTATAAACACGCATTCATGAAAGCACCCATCTTTTTCTTAAAACTAAGTAGCTTCCATTTACCACATTATATGACAAGTCACAACAGACCTACTGGTCTCTTATAGCACAATTATATCAACTCCAAAAGTGTCCTGCATAACATGGCACTGTTTACACAATTTATAGCTTTTTATCACATGTGAAAGCATCTAAACTGTATAATTCTTCTACTCGATGGTTTGAAAAAGGATTTCGGTAGATCGGGTATGATAAATAAATTAATTATCATACTGATGGAAAGCCAAGATGTCTCTTATGTGTTTCCAACAGTTAAGTATGTGCAATATTCACTTCATCACTTCATCACCATAGAGATAAGGGTAAGATTTAGTTGCTATGTGCAAGAATATAGTGTAGTGATTATATCAAGCTACAGAAGAAATAAAATTGAGTCTTTATGAGGTATTAAATTGAACATGAGAACTCTCTAATATTCACGGATGGTCCATGAAAAGATATATTAGACTCATACGAATGCAAATAATGTAAGTTTAGAACTTAGATATAGCATGTGAAATTAATTTATAACATTTTTAAACAACAGAGCTAAAAAAAGATACGTACAGTCGCTCAATTTGCTGAAAACTGGAAGCACAAAAAACTTTCTCTATATACGAGGGTAATTCAATAAGTATCCGCACTTTTTATTTTCACAATTTTATTTTCACATCTGATAGATTATAAACACATCACTTCTCAACATAGTCTCCCTGTTTCTCAATACACTTAGTCCAGCGATCTACAAGCTTCCTAATGCCATCACAAAAGAATGTTTTTGGCTGTGTGCGTAGCCAGTCATGCACCGCCTCCTTCAGGCCATCATCGCCTTGGAATCGCTGACCTCTCAAAGCGTCTTTTAGTGGTCAAACAGGTAAAAATCCGAAGGTGCCAGGTCTGGACTGTAGGCTGGATGGTCGAGAACTTCAAATTTAAGTTCTTGAAGGCATTTTCTAGTCTTTGCAGCGGTATGAGGGAGCGCATTGTCGTGTAACAGAATAGCACCTTCCAACAATCTCCCTCTCCGTATTGTGCTAATTGCTTGCTTTAACTCATTCCGAAGCATGTCAGAATACGATGCACTTATTACTGTAGTTCCACGCTCTAGATAATGTTCAAGGATAGGGCCTCGTTATCCCAAAACAGTGTTAGCATAACTTTACCTGCTGACGGCTGCGCTTTGAACTTCCTTGCAACGGGAGATGTTGGATGCTTCCATTGATGCTCTGTCGTTTGCTTTCTGTGTGTGTGTGTGTGCGCGTGCGTGCGTGCGTGTGCGCTCGCACAAAAATATACACATTCAATATATACATAAATATGTACATGTACAAATAATGGAGGAAAAAGTTAATGAGGTCGTAAATTTACAACATAGCAAAGCTGTCAAGATTTTAATCGTCATATCCATAACCAATAGAGTCAAATTCGTGAAGCTTTTCTCAAAATCTAAATGGATAGTGAACTTAAAATAAGTGTAGAGGTCTCGATGACTTTAAATTTTGTATGAAATTACTTACATGTTGTAATGTGATGGTTGAATGAATAGAGATAAGTACGCTTTGCTTTTATTTAAAATCTAAATTTCCTTACCAAGTTGCTTCTAAAAAAAATACTTCGGTCTTGAATGATTGGGCTTTTGAAATCAGGATCTTGTATAAGGAACCAATTGTTTTGAATGATGTTACATTTCCAAGAAATTTACGGGTAGAACTTAAAGTCAAACACGGCGACTTTCAGTTTTGAACTTTTTATTGAAAAGAGGAAATCTGTGAATTCGGCTTTTGCATTTCCATATCCACCATTTCAAAGAAATTTCCATGATAAAGGTTTGAGCTGTGTGCGTTGTATTAATTAAGATATAGTGTGTATATATATATATATTTATATATCCATACGTAGACTTTGGCTGGTGGTCTTAGTTATATGTATGTTATGCTACCGACCGAAATGTTCATTCTGATGGTCAAGTTTGTCGTACCACTTTAGGCCTACAGTTTAACGTGAAATACGAACCACGCTCAACCACGGGTCTCTGAAATTACAAAGTCCTCACCCGGACTCGATCTCACGGCCTTCCGATCAGCAGTCCATCGTAACATAGTGGTGTGTATATACAGGGTGTACATAAAGTCAGGATCTATTTTTGTGAAATAATTATTTTTTTCTATTTTTCTTTTCAGAAGCCCTTAGAATGAATACAGAAGAGCGTGTGGCAATAGTAATTTGGCGAATCGAGGGAAAGAAATACAATGACATCAGAGAGAAGTTTAGAAGGAGATTTCATAAGCCTGGGCCAATAGACAAGACAATACGAAAATTGGTGAACAAATTTAAACGAACGGGATCTGTAAATGATGAAGCAAGATCAGGACGACCGTGTATGTCAGATCTTACCGTGAATGCAGTACGCGGAATTATCACTGAGGAGCCACGTACGTCCGTTCGTGCTGCATCACACAGACTCGGCCTCCCGACGTCATCTGTGCACAAAATTCTGAAAGTTAATTTGCAGAAGAAAAGCTATCATTTGCAGGTTTTACATGATTTACACGAGGAAGATTTCCCTCGACGAAGTGCTGTGTGTGCTGATCTCGTAGAACAAATCTGGAGTGATAATTTAATGGACAACATTCTCTTTAGTGATGAAGCCACTTTCCATACGTGTGGAAAAGTAAATCGCCATAACTGTCGAATTTGGGCAGATGAAAGACCGAATGATTTCGTCCAAAATTGGGAAAGAGACTCACCTAAAGTTAATGTCTGGATGGGTTTAACAAAATCTAAGGTTTATGGTCCTTTTTTCTTTGCTGAAGCTACAGTTACGGGACTTATTTATCTGGACATGTTGCAGCAATTCCTTGAACCTCAGCTGATTGGGGATAGGATTGTTAGTACCGTCGTCTATCAACATGATGGTGCTCCTTGTCACTATGCCAAAATTGTTCAGGATTATCTAAATGGACGTTTTCCAAATCGCTGGATCGGACGCGGAAGCAACAGACCTTGGCCAGCGAGATCACCAGATTTAACCCCTTTAGATTTCTTTGCATGGGGCTTTATCAAATCGCACGTCTATCAGACGAAGATTAAGAGTCTGGAAAACTTACGTACACGTATACGAACTGCTGCAGATAACATAACCTCGCAAATGCTCCAGAATGTGTTTAGAAATGCTGCGGAACGATTTGAGCTGTGCAGGGATACTGATGGGCGTCACGTCGAATCCTACTCTTAATTATTTAATAAATGTTACCACTTTATCATTTTATGATTGAATTCCATATAATTTCCAAGTGCTTCACAAAAATAGATCCTGACTTTATGTACACCCTGTACATGTGTAAAAAGCGCATGGTGGATTATATACATATCTTGATTTTGAAAAAGCTTCTTTATCAACGTTTTATACAAAAACTGTTGTGTTTTGTATAAGATCTGTG